>VZSF01002707.1:95321-296380 GCA_013398295.1 Chionis minor | reverse complement strand
TTTTTTTTTTTTTTTTTTTTTAAATTTGATCATTTTAAAAGGCAAGCGGCAGCAGCGCTATTTCACTACCTGAAAATGACAAAATATTGCAATCATAAATGGGTGTATTGCTTTTCTCTTCCAGGTCCCTGCCAGAGGGCCCAGGTGCAAAAGGCAGGGGTGCGAGTGTGCTCTCAGCCACCAATGTGGACGTTGCAGCATTTTTCTGGAGGTACGACACAGCTTCAGGCTCTTTGCTCCGAATACTTAAAAAATACAAAAAAAAACCCCAACCCAAAACAGTCGACAAATGAAAAAAAAAAACCTTTTTCCAAAAGTATTCCCAATGGCCTATGGCCACAGCAAAACAGGTTTGAGGTTGCGCTGTAGTTCTCTATCCTAATTTACAAGCAGAAGCGTGATTGTTTTTACTGAGCGCCGATCCGTTTGTCATTAAAACTGAAGTACAAGAAGAGGAGAAGGCTGTTTCCATTTCATTTGAAACACATTCTGACTGGTCCTGGGGCGTCTCCTACAACAGACGACTACAAAAATCATCAATTCAGACTGCTGCAGTAACTAACAAGTGCATAGTTGTTTCCCACGTGCCCCCCACCTGTAAAAACCTCACACCTGAGCGCAGCGGCCGGGGAAGCGGCGCGCTCCTCGCTGCCGGCACAGCGGGGGCTGCAGGATCAGCCCTTTCCCTGGGAAAGTCTCTGCGGCCAGTGGGCAGGATGCCGAGGCACAGGCGGGCGGCTGAGGGGCTCCCAGCCGTGCAGGGTGCTGTGCTTGAACCCCCCCACCGGGACACGCACCAGTGGCAGCGGGACGCGCTGGGGGGGGAGCGAGACGCCGGCAGAGCCAGGTAAAGCTTCGGTGTGGAGGTGGCTGCAAGAGCTGCCAGTCAGCAGAAAAGCCTCAGGCACAGCGGCAAAGTCCACGTTTGGGTAGGGGGGTGTGGAAAAAAAAGAAGATAAGGTCTTGCAGTAACTTTCCACCAGCCGGAGCTGGGAGCAGCTCATAGCTCAGCCTCACCACCCCACACAGCTGGGAGCGAGCACCCAAGGACTTTTCTGCCATCCTCTGGCCGTCCCCCAGCCGGAGCCAGCGTCACCGTCCCGCAGGTACGAAGGAAAATTGGGTTCCCTGTACCCGTGTGAGGTTACGGGTACAGATGAGGGCAAGCGCTCAAGCTATCTCTTGCCTGATTTGCGGGGTATAGCCGCTCGGACCCGCCTCGCACTGTGATTTTGCTGTTTTGCCTTTAATTTGCCTTTTGGATAGGAAGAATGTGGGCAGAGGAAACAAGGATCTGAGACTGCCAGGTGGGAGGATACCCACAAATACAGGTAAACGGCGTCCCCAGTTTTTGCTTGCTGCCCTGAGCCTTCTCAGAGACCTGCCGGGCCTTATGGCATCTTCCCAGGACAGCGTCTCCCACCCACAGCCGCGAGTGCAGGGATCGGCATGGCAGAGTTGCCACGGAAAGCTGAACTCGGAGCACCAGTGACGCTCGGCCCAGGTTTTATTCTGACCGGAGTGGTCAAGCAGAACGAAGCAAGAACAGTGAGCAACAGTGACTTGGTCACAAGGAACTGGTGACGGTCAAGGCTGATTTAAAAAAAAAACAACAAACCCTTCTAAAAAAAGGGGACTAAAAAATCCCGCTGTTTCTTAGCAAAAATTGTCTAAGGCACAACCTGGAGAGCAGTGACTGGATCCCAGCATCGAGTGCCCATTTCCCTCTCCCACCTCAGCAGCAGCAACCACTCCTTCGCGTCGGCAGCTGCTCCTGCCTCTCTGGGCAGCGCCGGGCAAGGGGTAGCGGAAAGGCACTTCCTCATTTCTGCTCCACACGGGGGACAGATGAGTTTTTATCCCGGTGCCAAGGTCCCGGCTCTGCACTGGGGGCCAGCGTGCAGCCCTGGCAGCACCAAAACGATCCGGCTGGCGTGGCTGGAGGCCGTGCTGGGCTTCCTGCAGCTGCGCTCAGCTGGGAACGAAGGGCCCGCTGCCCTCCCCTTCCAGCTCCACAGCAACACTCTTGGCAGCTTCACAGGGAGAAGGACCAGGCTCAAAGTATTTCTGATTAGTAAAAAACACCCCGACCCAAGTAGGAAAATCCTACAGTCAGAGCATTGGAAATGCCAAGTAACTGATCTGTGTCATAGGGAATCAATCAATCATTGCTCACTCTTAATACAAGTATTTCTAGGGAGGAGGAGTAGTGTTAATTCTTTTTTTCCAGCGACTGGTAGTACTCGGTTAGGACTTTCCAAGCTTTGGGGGCCATGAAGCCGTCCGGTGGGTTTTCACCTTCACGAGCAAGCTTCCTCATGCGTGTTCCTGAGATAAAGTCGAAATCGTCATGCCTGCAGCAAAACAGAGACAGGTGAAATCAGCACAACGGGTGCGGGTCCTCCCCAGCGCAGCTCTTTGGCCGTGCCAAGCATGCAGTTGGAAACCTCCTGGCACTGGCAGCACCCATCTGCAGCTTCATACCCAGGTCTACGATCAGCAGCAATGGGATCGCTCTTTGGAGAGGAGCTGGAGTTCTAGGTATAACACACTTCTCCAGCTGCCATGTATTTCTACTGCCAGTTAGTCCCAAAAGCGTGTTTCTTGCCCTCCTGGGTGGCTACAAAGGTGCGTCTGTAGTTTCATGCAACCCACCGTGACCTGGTGCCAGCTCTTGGAGAGGAAAGGAGGTGGCTTTCACAGGTTCTTCCCCCATCCCTCTCCTTAAGAGGAGCTTTTCCCTGGCAAACTGCAAGCCAGACACGATCGCAAACCACCCGTGCTGCGTAGGCTGAAGAAACAGCAACGCTGCTGCCTGCGTTACCTTTTGGGGTCATAAAAATCCATGGCCCTTTTCAGTTTATTGTAAGCAGCCACCCGGAAGGGAATGATTTCCACCGAGGTGAGGCCTGGCGCCATGCTGAGGACCTTCCCTCCCTGCGTGGGCTCGTAGAGGTCCTTCTTGGTCTCGGGGTGAGGCATGCCTGCAGGGTCGCGCCCCACGATGTAGAAATTGGCCCCGGCAATCATACGGGCTCGGCAGTGCCACTGCACCTGCAAAGGAGAGGCACAAGGAGCACTGGCTGAGGGCTGAGCGGCAACTGAGCTGCCCACTCTGGACCGCAAAAGAGATCCTGGCGATCCACACACAGGAAGGAAGGAAAGAAGGAAGGAAGGAAAGAGACCAGGCTCATCTTCCACTGCTTGGACCTGAAGCAATGTCACAGTTCCCCTAAGGACATGTATTTCAAGAGCAACACTGGCGATGGGAACTGGTCTCATTCCAATCTGGCAGCAAATGGAGGTAGTGGTTTGCTTTTTGAATGTGCAAAGATAGTGCCCCACCAGCCCCCAAGCTCTGCACGGGCAAAGGCTGCCCACGCATCCCTCTCCTTCCTCCTTCAGGGGAGATTTAGCGTCTACTTGACTCATGCCACCCAGTTAGGGACAGAAGGGAGACCACTGGGAGAAACTGAATTAATGTCCTTGCCCAACAGAGAAAAAGGTCCCAGTTTCTAGCCTCCTTCTCCCCCAGCTCTCCACACAGCTTGCAAAAGCACACGATTCCATAGAGCCAAGCTCTGCTGGGAGAGAGCTGCTAATAAGCCAGGCAACAGCTACCGACTTCCTTCTCCATGGCTTTCTGGAGCTGCGCAGGCAGCCTGGCAGCCACATCCCCACAAACAGGCTTCCCGCCTTGTTGTGGGGAGCAGCCGATGGCTCCGTTACCTCTGTGGGGCCAGCGTAGAGCATGGGAGACGGGAAGATCGCAACGATGGTTGACTTGGGGTCCAGGACTTGCTCCTCCAGCACCGCTGCGTGCTGCTTCATCCGCCACTCCAGCGGGACATCGTCATCTTTGGTCCACCCTCCCAGGGGATGCAGGAGAAGCATGGGGTTTTTGTAACCCCTTTCCAAAAGCTGGCGCCGGGTGTCCTGCATGAGCAGGGCATGCCCATTGTGGACGGGGTTGCGCAGCTGAAACGCGAAGACAGCATCTAAAAGGGAAAGATTCAGAGGGTCACGGGCTCACGCTGACCATCAGACTTCGTTTTCACACTACACACTTCCACGTAGTTGTAAGATATGTACATCATAAGATGGGTGTCCTATCTTCATATGAGCAGGGCCTAGAATACTTTACCTGAGTCTTTCATACATCTACAGTGCCTCTTCATCACTCTGCCAAATTTATTTCCGTTAAACATCCTTCCTTTGTGGTTGATTTGAGTCCTATGAGCTCTCCTACAATGTTTTTAGATACCACTGGACACCTCCACCGAGTTCCCTGACTTCATAAGTGACCTGCCATCTCTCCAAGCTCAATGGCACCTTCAGGAAGGCCAACACTCTCTCTGCACAGTGAAGGTAGTGTCTGACGCCTACCAGCCTGCTGGGACAGACACCTGGGAGAAGATACCCGACATTTTCCCCATGTGTAAAGGCCAAGCACGTCAGTACAGGGCTTTAAATGCCTGGGGCGTGGAAAGAGAGGCTCTGACCTGCCAGGGACGACACGAGCAGGACACCTGACGCTTTCCAGTCCGGTGCTCAAGATGCCCGTTGAGGATATCATATCAGCCCACCACAAGCACCATCCCTAACCAAGGAGACCCCACGCCACTTCTTGTGCCGTGCCCTACTCTTACGACTCACGTCACCCAAATAGTCCCATTTTGGGAGCATACAGAAGCAATTTGGCAAGTGCTGTGAGCTTGAGAGCATGTAATCAGATCACAGAAACCTCTGGGTGCCAGGAAGGGCAAGAAGAGTCGTGTCACTGGCGCTAACCCAGGGCACCCACCAGCGTTCATTTCCCTGAATTTCTGCTTGAGAGCGAGCGGCGTCAGGCGGTACTGGTCCAACCCATCATTCCATTTGATCTTCTCCAGCACGAGGAGGTCTCCACCAACCAGCCAGTCTCCACTCTCCATCACCATCTGCAAATTCCGCACGCACGCATTACGGAGGGGACAACAAAACATCTCCTGTTCCCTTTTGCAGCCTTCTTTGAAAAGTGTTAGGCTTGACTCCACTTCTAGTGTGACCTTCCCTCCTCGTTCAGCACATTGTAGGGGAAAAATATTCCTACAGTGACCATGGGAACTGAATGTCACCATCAGCGCGACCCTGTAAAGCACCAGCCACCGAGTCCTGCGTGCAGCTGGGTGCTGGACTCCCCCCTGGCAGCTGGGGATCTGCAAGTTATGGCACAAGACCTTCCTCCACTCTTTGCCCTTTCCTCCTGGGAATATGCAGGAAGAATAAGCCCGTTGCAAGGTGAGCAACTGCTGCTGAATAATTAAATGATTTATTTTACGGCGGGGAAAACGAATTAACGTGGCTTTAGTCCTTTTAAGCGGGCAGCTCAAGTCTCTCAGTGCAACCTGGAGCTCTCCCCCTCCAAGGCATGATGTTCTCTGTACCGCCCGAGAGTAAGTGGGAAAAGATAAGCTGTAAAAATATAGCACCTTTGTTGGCTGCCTGTACAAAACGGCCAATTTGAGAAGTAAAACGTAGCTAAAAAGAGCATGAGTCTGCGATTTGCAGCATTAGCACTTGGTAGCATCACTGACAATACATTCCAAGTGCAGGGAAGTTGGTGGTTGTGCTAAAAGCACATGGCTGTAGGCACACGGGTGACCATGAGCGAATGAAAGGGGCAGCTCCTCAGCAGCAAGCTCATTTTTCCTTGCACCTTGTGCTTGTTATCTGGTGCTCTTGCTCAGCAGCAAGGGCAGCGTTAACTCGCGAGCCTAAAAATTCAGTCCTGCCTGCTTGGGACGTGATGGTTCCCAGTGAGGAGTTGGGCTTGGCGAGCAGACAGGACACCAACAACCCTCAAAACCTTGGAAAGGTTTGGTTCTCCAGCGCCTGCCCGCATTTCCCATCCTGGCCAGGTTTGCCGGAGCAGCAAGGGAACAAACCTACTTTGACGTGCGGGTGCTTCGCACAGGTAGTGCCCCAGACGCGGGCGCAGCGCTCCTCCTTCCTGTGCTCGAAGTACTCAGGGTTCTTCAGGATCGCCACCCTCCGCCCCGCGTAGCTGAGCGCCAGCGCCTCGCAGCCCTCCAGCTGCTCCTTGTCCTCCGTGGAGATGGGCAGCACGACGGGGATGCTCAGGTTGACAACGCCATCTGGCAAGAGGTGGGGGGGGAAAAGGGGGAGAGGATTTTAACGTACTCCAGCCTCAGACACTGGGCACCGAAGAAACAGAGGTTTTCAGAGGCACACATTCTCCCTTTGGAGAGCCAAATTTTCCAGGGCTAGCTGGGGGATTCACCATCAGGAATGTAACTTTATTCACTGCCCCATTTTTTTCTGCACTGCTAATACACATCAATGTTTGTGGAATACACAAGCTCCTTATCTTTGGACCAGAGATGTGTCAAAGAGACCCGGAGCATTTCGTTACTTTCCGGACTCTCTATCTCCCCGGAAAGATTGGTTCTTCTCCAGGTAACCTGTTGGACAGTCTCTTTGAAAAATCTGAACGTACTTGGAAAATGCAACCCTGGATATAACCCCTACTTCCTCCACCAGGAGAGCAACCTCTGTTAAGACACCTCCAGCTTGGTGTTCCCTGGGGCATCTCACTCTCTGCACCTCCTGAACTGCCTCTTCCAACAGAGAAAAACACCATCGCGCTTTGCTTTGTTTCTTTGGGGGGTTTTGGTATCTCTACACTGTTACTGCTCTTCCTTTATATCTCTACAGAGTCCATTTTTAATCTATTTTCTGTGCATAGACGGTGAGTCTACATTTGCCTCTGTAGTTTCTAATTTCAGTGTTGTCTAAATATCTTGAAGTCATGTTGATTTTGTGCCCACTCCACTAAGGTCCTCCCATTTCTCCTTGGATATCCCGGTATTAATATAGAAGAATCAGCCTCTCCCGTGGGTTTCCATTCACAAAAAAAAATTAACAAATCATGGATTCAATTCATTCTGATCTGACTGAAATAATTTTGGACCCTTGAGAGTGTTAATTTGAAGATTTTCACTATGATGTAGATTTTTTTAAAGATCTTTATTAAAATGTTTGCATTCACTTTTAATTTACAACTAGGTGTCATTCATCTGCCAGACAGCAATTTTCAAGCACCTTCATGAATAATCGTAACTATAGTCACATGACATCCAATCAATATCAACTTCATACATTTAAATGGTATTAACCAGTGATCAGTCAATAAAGTCAGCATGGAAAAAGCTGGATTATGAAACCAACAAATGATGCTGAAGCTGAGGATCTCCATCGTCCATTTCTAAATGCAAGATGCAGAGTTTAAAAAAAAAACAAAACAAAAAAACAAAAAAAACCCCCAAAAAAACAAAAAACCCCAAAAACTCTAGCAAAGGTAATTACAAAATCACACGCCTGGGATTTTTGTGAATACCGGTTGGTAGGACACGGGGTGTGTCATGACACTTCGTAACCAGCCAAATCATAAACAGGCTGCAGTTGTGTCTAGTCTTAATAATTTTCTGAGTGTTTTTTTTTTTAAATCTCAAAAAATTACTTTATAACAAAAAAAAAGAAATCTAATTGCAGTAATTTCTGTACAAGCTAAGAACAGTTATATACATACCAGCTACAGAGCGATTCCTTCCTGGGAGAATACAAACACAATTAAGATAATTAACACTCGCAGGCACCAGTTACAGTAGCCGTTTCAAGAACCAAAGCTGCTTATTTAAAACCTCCGGCGCTCACCTGTCCAATGCAGGTCGCAGCGGCCAGCAGCAGTGCACAACACCTATGCCTCCGCCGTCAGCCAGCCCCAACGGAGGCACGCGTGGCGGGCAGAGAGCCGGAGACTCCGCGGCACTCCTGCTGCCCCACCGCGGGCAGAGCCACCTTTCCTCCTGGAGGCCGACACGCCCCTACACAAAGCACCTCATTCACCCAACTGCTGGCAGTGTCAAGCCGGGATTCACCGCGTGAATTCTGAGCGAGAGGAGCGCCGACTTGCACGAGTCCGCCCTCGCAGATGGCAGCCCTTCCAGGCACAGCTGGAATTGCCAAAAACATCACCTGCTCCACAGAGCAAAAGGGCTGGACCAATGACTCCAGAAGACCAGCGTCAAACCTCCCTTTGGCCACATGCACTCAGCACCCCGTTTCCTAAAGCTCATCCAAGCAAACTGGGGATGTTCCTCCTTCCCCAATGCCACCCTGCGGGCCTCACCACTCAGATGGTGAGTTTGGAGACCTCCATGGAGACAAGGTGGACCGGGGGCTGACACTGATGCCCTCTGCTGCAAAGACCTTGCTCTGGAGAGTTCATCACCCCCTAAAAGCAGGTGTCCTGGGCTTTGTCCCTGACCCCACGGAGCTCTGCAAATCCTGACCGTATGCCTGCAGACCCGGAGGAGCTGTTCGCAGTGATGCCAATGGGTTTGGGGGACTGCCCCAAAACCAGATGCTCTCCGAGATGAGCCTCCAGCGCAAAGTGCGGAGCTCTGGAGTAATGTGGCCATTAGGGAGCACCTCTGCAACCTCGTCAGGCACAACAGGCAGCTCAAAGACCACAGACAGGGGTCTGATAACAAGGACATGTGCTTTTGAACACTGTTTACACACCAGGCGGGAGGTAAAAGGCTACGACATGTCCGAAAGCAGAAGCCCCCACGCAGACGTTCCTGCAGTGCAAAGGGAGCAGTCCTGAACTTTGCAGCTGCCGGACGGTGCCCAAATCCTACCAACAGCAGCAAGTCACTGCCACTGTGCAACCGTGGGATCCTCTAGAAGGAGGGCAAGACTCAAAGGGCCTCACTTACCAAGATTCCAAATCCCCAAGGCCAGAGATTGCTATCACGTCTACAAAACCCAAAGTGAGTGCCTTGCATGCCTGTAAAGTCGCAGCAATGGCATCTAGAGCTGAGAAATGGAAGAGAAGTATCTACTGCCCTGGTCTCAGCTGTAGATGATCACTGCCTGAACACTCCTTGCCTCTTCCAGGAGTGAAGCACCTCTAACATGTTGCTAGTGAATAGGTAAACCTGATTTATTTCACGTTACAGTAATGGATAAGCAGGAAAACAGGCAGGGGGAAAAGCAAAAACAGGCTCTGCTCCCGTTTCCAAGAACGGCTGCCTTTTCCTCCCACCTCAAATTCAGCCTGGCAGCCTCTCTGCTTACTTGGCTTTGGGTTCCCATCTTTATTTACCCTGGTATAACCGAGCATGAAAAGAGCTACACAATGGCTGCCAAAATGTTTGACTGGCACCATGCAAGATGTGAAAGCGCTGAGCCAGGGTCCCCGACACAGCACGGTGAACTTTTGTCACCTTTTGTACCCTTTGGTGCATTTTGGAGCACGGCTTCATGGCCCCTGCAGCCTTTTAACGAGCCCTCGCATTGAACACGTGAGAGGAAAGGAGGAGGACAACACGGCCGAGCATCAAGCTTTTCCGTATGGCTGCCTGCCGAGGCACCGCGAGGTAAGCGTCACGTCCCGCGGTGGCTTGCCAGCCAGCGTTAACGCAAAGCGTGGGGATTCGTACCATTCAGCAGGGTGCCAAAATGGATCACTTGCAAGTACTCTGCCTCGCGCATGAAGCCGGTCAGCGGAGTGGCCCAGCCTTCGCTCAGCACCTGCACCCACTGCAGATCCAGCTGCAAAACAAACCCAAATGGCACTCCTGTCACCAGGTCATGCTCAGAGGTTGCTTTTCCTTCCCTTCTGCTGCAACAGCGCTCTCATTTGTTTTGCTTCAAATGTAGGACATTTGTGAAGGGGGCGAAAGCCAGGGATGGGTTCGTTTGGGGTTTTTTTTAAGCCAGACTCACATACTTTCACAGCACAACAGCTTGCGGGGCTGTACTAACGCAATGAAGGAGGCTGATGGCCCTGGCTTGCTACAGCACAGGGTTGGGGCACAGCAGAAAATGGCTGAGGATCAGAACCACACTTCAGCTCACCATAAACCACAGCCACAAAAGGACACAGCCATCAGAGGAACAGAGCCCCTTCTAGCAACATCCCCGTCAAAGCTTCTACCTTTTGAACAGCTAAATAATAAGCGAACAACAGCACAGCATCCACACGCGACAATACCTTAGTGATCTCGATGGATGGCAGCGTCTCTGCTTCAGCTCGGACACTCTGGAGTTTATTTTCAGGTACAAACAGCTCAAGAACATCCTTAATTGAGCCATGGGGCACAATGTTCTGAAAGAGAGGGACAGGCAGCAAGTGTAAGTAACGTGCTGGTTTTTAAATGCACACCAAAAACTCAGTAGCTGAAAGCAGGTTTACAAGCTGCCAGCAGCGGTGGCACAAAAACGACCTACTTGTGTTTGGAGGAGCTCCACAACCTGCTGAATACATTCAGACACTGATGCAACATTCGTTTTCAACACTAGTTCAGGAGATTCTGGCTTCTCATATTCCGAGTCAATCCCCGTGAATCCTACGGACAATTAAAGCCAAACTAAATTTATTTAACGAAATACTTGGTGCCCTGGAGCCAACAAAGCTGTACAACCAACCAGCAAGCATTCAATCACAATGCGTACTACGAGTGACGCTTGTGACAGCAGAATTAGGGAAACAGGATACTCTTGTGCACTACAAAGAGCTTTTAGTAACCCACATCTACGTGCAGAGCTGCAATGACGAGCTATCCAATGCTCTGGAAAGCAAAAGGCAAAATAAGAGCCCACTCTTCCATACCTTTGATCTCTCCAGCTCTGGCCTTTTTGTACAGGCCCTTCACATCTCTGCTTTCACAAATATTTAGAGGAGCATCTACAAAGATTTCGAAGAAAGGAAGTCCAGCCGCCTCGTGAATTTTCCGTGCATTTTGACGATCCTGTTAGAAGAAAAGACAGGAAAATCATATGTGTCCGAAAGCACCTTCCTACTACATGATGTGCCCTGGAATTCGATCTGGGTAAGTCCGTCTCTGGTATAGATTTATTAAATTTACACTAATTCTAATAAGGGTTTTTCATCTCCCTCCCCCTCTTTTCTCTAAAGATACTTTAAAAAAAAAAGTAATCTACAACTTTGATCCATTTTCAGCTTTTTCCATCCTGAACATCAAGAAGATCTCTTTGTTAAGCAGGACAGAAGAACTTTAGAATGTGAAAAATTATCTGCCCTGTGTCAAAAAAAGGAACTGCTTGCATCGGCTTGATAACAGCAGCTACTTGGTATTACCAGGAAGCATAAAAACATAATCGATACTTCTTCCAACAGAGTAGGAATAGCACCAAAAGGCTGTTGTTACTATTCCTCTTTTCTGCCTCCTAACAAGTTAATAGTAGGAGTCTCTGTAAGCTTTTAAACTCCTCTTAGCTTCGATTTGTAATGTATTTGTAATATTGAGTATATTCAAAGAGGTCACGTCAAACTGCCCTCCAGAAAATCGTACTGATTGCATGTAGTACTGTGTATCGGTGGTGAAAAAAAGAATAGAGAAGTTGTTAAAAGGAGTGTCTGATGGCACACATAGGAAGTCCTCTACGTAAAACTCTCTTCCTTAGAGCAATCATGAGATCAAGGATGCCCAGAAAAGAGCAGATGATGCAGCGAGTTTACCTTTGTGAAAGGAGAAATGAAACTAGTTATGCAGACGAGCCCAGCATCAGCAAACAGCCTGGCCACCTCTGCGATGCGGCGGATGTTCTCCTCACGGTCCGCAGCAGAGAAACCCAGGTTTTTATTCAAGCCATGCCGAACATTATCACCATCCAGGGAATAGCAAGGGATGCCATGAGAGACCAAGTACTCTTCCAGAGCAAAGCCAATGGTTGTCTTGCCAGCTCCAGAAAGGCCTGTTGGGAGACAGAAAAGTGAGGTTCAAGTTTGAGGTCAAACGAGTGAAAATGACAGTGTAACCTCTTGGGACACTGGCGACAAAACTCCTTCTGTGTGATGTTGCCTTAAGGAAGGAATGAGGTAGGGAAGCTGTATCCCAACACCAACCCCTGGAGGGGTTCAACACAACAGTGTCACAAAAATACCTCTTGCTGGGCCACGGTGGGACAAATAGGTACCAGCAAGTAGGGGAAGCTTGGAAGGATGCTGTTGCCTGTAAGTCTCTCAGCATCTTCTTCTTCCTCCTCCTGTTTTCCCTATGAACAGCCAACTGCTCTCCCAGGCTGAACCCATGGAGAGGTTCTTGCTGCAACTGTGTAGGGTGGCACAGGCTCCACCAGTAATTGCCCCTCTGCATCCACAGACACCTCCTTCTGCAGGAGCAGCACCCACAGATCCATGTGAACAGAAGCAAGGATGGTTGTGTAGACAAGGAGTGTATCTTCAGCTGCCTGAGTCTCCTGGAGTCATCAACCAGAAAGAGGACAATCCAAAAATGAGGTGGCTGCTTCCCATCCCAGCTCCATCCACTTACACAAGAAGCACTTGCTACTGGCTATGTCAAAGCGGCAAGTGCACCTGGAGCACCAAACTCCTCCTTCCCCTTGGGTGGGGATCCATGTGTTGAAAACTCCTTGAGATGGAAGAGGACCTTGACTTAGGAGAGATAATACCTCCAAACACCAGACCCGTTTCAGGAAACACTTAGCCTTGGAGACTCTCCTATAGAGATAGGCCTTCCATATAGTCTCTTGATAGAGAGAGATTGATAGATTTGATTTGATTGAAGAGATTTGATTGATTTCTATCAATCTAAATTGATAGAAAGTTAGGAGACCACTGTCTATTTCAAAGAATAATCATCAGCCAGAGCAGCTCAAACCTTTCAGACAGGGGATCTTTGAGTGATACTTGAAAAAGAAGGAAATTGCCTTGGATAGGTTTTTCGGCTTCAGAAATTATATTAAAGCTGATTAGGCAGTGGCCTTCTTTTCAAAATTAAAGAGGAGAACAAAACAGAAATGTGTTTTAATCCAACATCTAGCACATAAACTGATATGAAGACAAACCAGAATGGCTTTACAAACTCTTCCAAATACGTCTTTCAACGTTTTCCGGCAGTCAAAGAAAATACCAATATTTAACAAGCAAAGAAACAACTGGACAAGCGGCAAAAGATAGAGCTGTGTAAAGATAGAGTTGCGTAAATATTAGTGGAGCAAAATAAATGCAATTGTCATTTCTAGCAGCTCCTAATCCCCAGACAATGAGTTCATCTTTAAAAGCAGAAGAGAAGGGCAACACATCGGAAAGCAAACAAAATGAGAAAGAAAGTAAGAAACCCACAGTGGCTGTGCAAGGAATCGCTTCCAGTGCGACTCGCTGTCTGGGAGTATTTGTTCTTCAGACAAGATGACTGCCTTGTGCTGCTCACGAGGTCACTTTAAACATAGTAAACTTAGTTGTCCCAATAAACTTCCCACCAACCCAGAACGAAAACATCCGTATGCAGTTTTGGACAACCCTGGGCATGTTTCACTGCCAAGGACTAGCTGGATTTGAGCCAAGGCTTCCTCAGCCACACTCTTGGGAACAACAATTGTGACCCTTAGGGCTTCTGATGCATACAAAGGAGCCTGATAATAGCTGTGAAATTCATAAAAACATTAGTTATGGGCAGAAGCTGCCAGGGAGACTATTTTGCTGCTCCAGCACTGTGCGTTGGTGCTTCCCACTTGTAAATGTTTTGCAATTCCCAGTTCACAAGGAATGTTGATGTTTCCTGAGGATCCCAAATCCCCACCTCCGAGCCATACTCAAGTAAGCAAGCGGGTTTCACATGTGAAGCCATGCTTTCACACCCAGATGAAGATACCTGTTAGCCAAACTGTGCAGCCTCGAAATCCACCCCTGGTACCAACAACTTGTCCTCTCTTACTCCTGCTGACATGATGGGCTTGGTAAACCACATTGGTTGATCCCTGATGAAAACAAAGCAAAACAAAACACTTTTGTTACCTCATTACTCTCTGGACAAAAGAAAATCTCAGCTGGGACTAATAGAAGGGAGAGAAACACAAATTCATTAAAAATCTGCGTGAGCTGTTGCAGCAAACTTTGGCAATTTTGTACAAAAGGGAAAACAGTGAAGAAATGCCAACTTTGGCATAAGTTGGGTACCTGTCTGAACTACGCTGACTCATTTTTTGAAGACAGCACTTGCCTCTGCTCAGAGGCCTTCTGGTGGCAATGCCTTGGTGTCCGCTGCTGCCAGCGGTGACTTGCTTTGCCACAGGAGCGCTGCCAGGTGACTGATACACCCGCAGGCAGGCAGGGCAGGACACGGACTCCCTGCAGAGATACAGGCTGCACACTCCCTGCCTCTTCAGCATGATAAAATACAGGCAGACTTGCCTATTATTTTTAATTACGCTTGCAGTACGAAAGCAACTTAAGGTGCTAATTTACCCGCCGTGTTTAACTTAACGCGGCTTCTAATAATTGCAGGCAGGGCAAGAAACGGCCACATAGCAGGGCTGAGCTGAGCAAGACCGGGATCCAGCTGGGAAAAACGGTGGGATGGGAGGCAGAGAAAACACTACCTAGCCCACACGCATGCACTTGTCGGTGCAAACAAGGGACCGGTGCGATGCTAAGCCAGAGGCCTGAATTTTGGTGGTTCCCAACGCCAACCTGCTCCCCGCTGGGACTCAGACTAAAACAGCCTGTCTGTGCCCTGCAGCTCCAGCAACGGTACTTCGAAAATAACTTTTTGCACATAAAATATCTACAAGACCTTATTAATCGCAAGGATTACGTTTCCAACTGAGGCAGCCAAAGGAAAAGTCTCCAGAGAGACAGAAGATATAAATATTTTCCCCCCAGCCAGATTCTTCACCACTGTAGGTTTATCCATTTTGTATCATCAGTACAAGAGCGGGTTTGGGCTTTCCCATGATTTACATCTTACTATATAAATATTGCTACGTCTGAAGTCACAGCAGGGAAGTGGTCATTCATTTGTCCAAGAGAAAAATTTTGACAAAGGTGGGGGGGGGGGGGGGGGAAAGAGGAGTGAGAGAAACAATAAATTAAAAGGTCACTTTTAAATGTGTTCGCAAAATAGCCTGATTTTCTTTTTCCTCTGCTTGCTGGGCCATTAACACGTTAAGATGATTCAGCAAAGGCTTGGTATTTTGTATACACCAGAGGGCTCGGCCTGCACGGAAAACTGGGTGAAAATTATTCTGTAACAGAAGAGAAAAAATCCTCTCCTCTCCTCACCTGTTTTTATCTTTCAGACAGAGACCAGCATCCCAGCAGAGACCAATCTCTCACCACAGTGATTTACATCTATACTCAGAATTTCATGCCCGTTTTCAATTCGATTTTAGCAAAAGGCTGCCATTGCTTGAGGGCATGCCGAACAGCTACCCCACTCCAGAACACTTTAACATGCTGGTAAGAATAGCTGTGTCCAAAATAATCATAATAATGATCATAAATCTTGCCTCTAAGGTGAGAAATCTCAACGTCGGTGCCACAATTGTGAAACTGCACTGGAAGAAGCTCTGGTAAGGAGAAGCAATACCTCAAGAGCTGACCCAAGGTGACCGAATCCCACCCTGTGCCACTGCCACGCGACTGGACAGGAAGTCCTGGGCTATAAAGGTTTTCAGAGTTGTTGTCCCAACCACCTCCAGTGATGCATCTTCTCACTCCAGGAGTCTCACTTCCCATTTTCATTGCCACAGCCACCGGAGCAGGTCCCTGATATCACTTCCCCCTTCTGCAGTTGTTTCATGTGATAAAATCAATTATTTGGGGGTTGGAGTGTAGAGGACGGATGAGATGCAGTCTGAAACGCAGAGCCCAGGTACCACAGCAAAACAAAAACAAAACCCCCAAACCCCTCTAGACCTGACCTTGATAAATGAGTGAGCCCAACACATCCTGATGACTCAGAAAATAAAAGGAGCTCAAGACTGGGGTTTTGTGTTTTGGTTTGGTTTTTTGCAGGGGTTATCAAAAGTCTGTTTGAACACTCTGAGCCTGCAAAGGCGAGACAGCACCGCTGTGGTTTAATTTTCACCCGTCCTCAGGGGTTCAGGCATTTAGTCTCACTACTAGCGAGACTAAACGAGCACATGCAGAAGAGCCAGCAGCCAAACATAATCCCTTCTCCCAGGAGACGCATGGGTGTGTTTCTGCTGTGTTTACTCCTGGTTGAGCTCAGAAATCATGTCTCACCTGGCCAAGGACCTTCAGCAAAGCACGAGTGCCCAAACTCACCTTCCCAACAGCTTGCCACCACTCAGCCCTACAGCGAAACCGCCCCTGCCACAGCGTAATGCCTGCGCAGCGATTACACGCTTCTCAAGCGTAGCGCTCCAAAAACCACAAAACAGGTATTTTGCAATTTGCTTGCAAACACAGCAGATGAGACTGACATTTCTGCGTGGAGAAATAAACCTGCACACTGCAAATCTCTCTTTCGCGCCCTCTGCATCAGTAGGAACTCCAGTCGTCACATGCTTGCTTTTGCAAAATGTTGATCTGCTGGATCTGTCCTGCAGGAGATGAACTATGCCCCGGGAACTAACACATTCCTACATGGCTGATGTAACAAGATCGTTACGTTAAAAGTACATGTTGCTGTGCTGTACATCTGTGCTGTGCATGCATCTCAGAGCTTTTATTTTGCACGCTGACACCTTTTGGAGCCTGGGAAAGAATCCACGAGGACATTTTTGAAATTCAGCAACACTGTCAGACCTCTCCTACCTGCCAGGAGCTCCAGAGGCTACCAAATCCCTCTGATTTTCTGCTATGTTAAATAATCTTACTGGTAAACTCTTCTTAACCCAGTGCAACCACCGCCACGCATCAACTTAAATTCTTGTCACCAGCTATGTCGAAAGTTTAAAAAAAAAAAAAGCAGAGAGAAATGTGAGCATATGGCGGATGGCTGGGCTGGCCAGGCTGTTCAACAGGAAACATCAAAACACCAACTTCCCACCTAATCACCCACTGGCTGGGACACGGCTTGGGAAGCACGCATAAACGGAGTGAAGGCACAACCAAAAATAAGCATGAATGGCCCTGGAGAGATTTCAGCTAGAAAAAGCATAAACAGCAAGACCGCTGGGAGGCAGAGATAAGCGGTGGACGGGGTTTAATCAGATGCAGGGCTGTCTTACTGATTTTATTCTCATGGTTTTAACCTCATCATCATAAACCAAACACATTTAAAAGATTATAATCCAATTATCATTGCTATACAGTAACGCCTGAATGTTGGGCCCCATGGCGGGGACAATTTAGGGACACTGGTAAGCGTTTCTTGCAATTTCTAGATCAAAGAAGTGGACAGGAATTTCTTACCTATAATTCAGCCCCAAACAAGGCTCCAAGCAAGGCAGTAAGTGGCAGTGTTTCCAAAGAAGAGCCAGGCAGTTGCTGATGGCCAGATGGTTAAGCAGGACATTGCCACACTCCCTCCTTTCCTTGGAAATCTACCATTTGGCCAAATCTGCATGATATCATTCCTCAGCCAACCCTGGCTTTCCTCAGCCAACCCTGGCTTGCCTCATCCAGGAAATGAGAAAAAAAAAATAAAGAAACGGCTCCAACTCTTGTGCCAAGGCTGCAGTGGATCAAGAAGCCAAATCCTTGCTCTGCTTTCGGCCTTCCCTTCTACTGAACCTTTCTGTGAGGCTGACAAACTGGAAGACACCAAGATCTCAGGTGTCTTTAAGATCAGATTTGGCTGAGCCAACTGCCGAATGTCTCCTGGCCTGGCTTCCAAAAGGAACAAGCTTTTTCGGTCATGACCCTGGTGGGACGAGATGGGTTGCAGGCAGAGGCAGGAGGCTTTCCCTAAGTGATCCTCCTGAATAAAGAGAAGATGCCTCTAAGATAAGAGGGTCCACCATAGCATAGACCTGCTGGAAGTCAGGAACCGTCAGTGTCCCCTGCTCTGACAGCTCCCACCACTCAATTCACGGCATCTGAAAAAGTATCCTCAGCTTTTCCTTAAGGATTTGGCTCTGAAAGGGAGCAGCTGTGCTTGCCCACATAAATCGAAGGTTGCGTGTGACTGCCCGCAGGAGAGGTCTTATCAGGGAGCATCTTCTCTCACCTGAGAGCTAAATGCACCATCTCCGGGAGACCTATCCCAACCATGGCTGGCATTTGTTGGGAGCAGAACCACTGCACAACTAACAGAAAAACGCACTACGCGAACAACATTTAGGATTGTCCCAACAAATTACATAGATGATTTGCCATCTTCCACTAGAAATTCAGGGATGTATAAACTCTGCACCTTAAGACACAAGGGAGCATCTCCTCATGCCCCCACATATCCACTTCTTTAGAATCATAGAATCACTTGAGTTGGAAGAGACCTTCAAGATCATTGAGACCAACCATAAACCTATGCCAAAACCATGTCCCTCAGCACCACGTCTGCCTGTCTGTTAAATACCTCCAGGGATGGCAATTCCACCACCTCCCTGGGCAGCCTCTGCCAATGCTTGACAACCCTTTCGGTAAAGAAGTTTTTCCTAATATCCAACCTAAGCCTCCCCTGGCACAACTTGAGGCCGTTTCCTCTTGTCCTGTCGCTTGTTACTTGGGAGAAGAGATTGACCCCCACCTCGCTACACCCTCCTTTCAGGTAGTTGTAGAGAGTGATAAGGTCTCCCCTCAACCTCCTCTTCTCCAGGCTAAACAATCCCAACTCTCTCAGCCGCTCCTCATAAGACTTGTTCTCCCTCACCCCTCACCAGCTTCGTTGCCCTTCTCCGGACACGCTCCAGCACCTCAGTGTCTCTCCTATAATGCGGTGCACAAAACTAAACACAGAAACCGCTTGTGGCAGGCTGCAGCAACATCCTGCTCTGGAGAGGGACTCCCTTCCCGAAAACACAGCACAGACCCACACCAGCGGATAAACGCTCTTGTAGCACAGTGCCATTAAGGGCACATTAATGACAGGTCCAGCTTGCTTAGCAGAAAGGTCAGCCTCGCACGAACACGGTCAGCATCCAGCTGGTGGCTGGCAGCGCTCACGGCCCCAGGGAAACCCTGACCCAGCAGCGAGAGCAGGGTCAGGACTCCCCCAGCTGCGTTTTTATTTATAGGGCTATTGCACATCATTAGGAATATGATTCATTTTTTTCCAGTCAAGCGTTTAACACACGCCCTATTTCGGTACTGCAGCCTGGCCATCTCTCCAGGAGAAAAACGTAACAAAACAAAAAAAGTGAAAAATAGAGGCTTTCAAAATGTTTTCAGCTGGTCATAGTTGCAAACGGTAAAACAGGCTTTTAAAATGATAAAACGATCAAGCAAGCAAACTCTGAAGTCAAACACTTGCTTAAGCCTCTGGAGACTGATCTAACTTATTGTTTAAAATCCCCTCCCAAATCTTGCCAGATTTGAGGAATTTTATTTTTTTTTTTTGTCCTACCAGTTGAATTTGATAGATAAAAATTAGGTTTATGGGATTCTTCCTTAAAAAAATATTTTCTTCACCCAGGGCAATTCCCACAGCTGCTCTTGCAAATGGGGAAGCTGACGTGGAGAACATAAAGTGTCCATCACCAACAAGGGGGAAAAACCTTCTGCAAGCTAGTCATTTGCTGCAGAAAAGCAAACCTACGATACTGAAAGGAAAAGGAGGGACAGAGGGAAGAGTGGGGTTTTGTTTGTGGGAGCAAAGATTTGATTACAATCATACTGAAGAACGATGGAGAAAACACGGAGTTTCTGAAGTTTCTGATTTAGCTCTTGTAACCCTAAACCTATAGACTTTTTGCAAACTTGAGTTTGATTCACTGAATGCTTCAAAATCAGTACCACTCTTTCCCAGGGGAAAAAAACCCCACCAAGATGGAGTTACCCTTGAAATTTTGCCTGTTTCACCTCCCAAGATCCCACCGTCAAGACAGAGAGACTGGCTCACAGGTCCAGATGGGGAAGTGGGACTTCTCCAATACCCGATGTGTTACCCTACCGCCCACCTTCCTGCTTCCCGCGCCGGCATCTCCCCTGTCTCCCGATGTCTTTTTCGACTTAGCTGAGTGATAGAGTGATGTGCCACCAAATACCCTGCAGAGGTTGCGGGGCTGGGGTTTACAGCATTCCCTCACACCGGGCAGGATGCTGAACTGGGCTCCCTTTCTTCATTCAGTGCTTGGAATAAACCACAGCAGACCTCACTTGCTCCTTGGCACTCTCCGCCTTTGACTTGCTTGTTACTTTTGGCATCGCTCCCTCAGCCCCTGTCCCCTGCCAGGAATATAACTCAGAAGACCTTAAGGAGACCAGCAGAGACATCCCAGTTACCCGAAACAAGCAGTCTTTCAGCTTGGAGACAGACAGTTGGAGATGCCAAATATTGCTAACACACAAGGTTTTCAAGGTGGCATTAGCTGAAGTGTTTTTTCTTAACCCGCAGGAATTTTTGAGCTCTTAGCAAGACCTTATTTTTGATCTCGGCTAAAATATTTTTCTCTTGGTATAGACTCGCATGTTTTGCCACAATCAAGTTTTATACAACCCTGGCAAAAAAAAACCCAAAAAAACAACAAAACCAGGCTCACATTCCAGTCACCTTGCAAATCAGACGCTGATTTCTAGACTGTGTGACTTCAAACCAGCAGGTCGGGCGTTAAAATCTGCTGCTCCGAAGGCATCAGGCATTTCTTTATCTCTAAATTAGATGATGTCACTACTCTAATTTCCTCCACACAGGAAAACTAGTGAGTCATTCCGCGCTCCTACATTTTTGGGTCAAATTTGCAAGGCTGGGACAGATGTTATTAAAAAAAAATAAAAAAATCTTCCCATCTTCATTCCAGAAATCACAAGGGAAAGCTGCATGGGCAACAAATATGTGACAAACAAAGCATCTTGTCAGCCACTGACAAAAATAACAATTCAAACAAGAAATCCTTCCATGGTTGCCCTATTTTTTTATATTCAGAGCAGTTCTGCTAAATTACCTCCCCTAAATGAACCCGTTTCAGCAGTTCGGCTCGTGCTCATTCGTGATCGTGCCTGGATCATGCCAAGACTGTGGCACCACCGACAACATAAAAACCAGTTGTCTTGCAAAAGGAGGGAACATAAATTATGTTCTCACTGCAGTATGTGTAAGTTTTGGGATGCAATCGAGCATGTTTATTTAACCTCCAAGAAAACACAGGAAGAAGGGAAAAATGCAACCAGAAGGTAGGCGACTAGTTAAAAGGCACAGAGATGGTGTAGCCCGAACCAGGAAAAACTACCCAGTACACATGGCCATGCTTCTGTCATCTTCTTTTGGAGAAAAACATCAGGTTACAGAAATGGCAAACCCAGTATCAGGGCCCGAGATTTCAGGGACAAGAGGACAAGGGTACATATTTTGACCACGCATTAACTTCAGTATCAAAAAAAATTCCAGGGAGGAGTTGCATTTACATGTAATCTTTTTTTTTTTTTTCTTGAATGTGAGCTTTATGAATTTAATTGATGGGTTGTGGCTCTCTATGGTGAATAAGCCACTGTACATGTCCTGTCTCTTACTGCGGCAAGGCAGGCACCCTATCCCTTAAAACAAGCAAAACAGACAGCCAGGACTCCTGCACCAAATACCATGCAAAGAAAAACTTGCAGTATAGTGTCAGGAGATTGTCAGCTAAGCTAAATTTTGTTCAGTTGTAAGATACAATCAAAACCACAAGTTCTGCTGGTCAGAGATGCCACGTGGGACAAGCTTACTCCAAGGGTCTTCCAGCAGACGCCAGGAGAGCGATATCCTGCTTCATCAAAACCGCTCCCTTTGAGAGCTCCAGAAATTAGTTCAAGAAACTAGGACTGCTGTGAACTTACCTTTAAAAGCTGAACTGGCGTGGTGGCACTGCTCTACCATAAAACGCAGCAAGCCTCATTGAGTGGTTTTGTGTCCTTATTAACTCAGTTTGCAATAGGTTTTCTAACTTGGAGGCCAACATCTAAGCATGGCTATGAACCATGGGACACCAGCTCCATCTTCTGCTAAGTACGAAAGCAGGATCTTCCACCCTCCCAGCTAGCACAGGTTGATCCAAGCCCATCTCAGCTCTAAACAATACGGGGACAAGATACCCGTTTTTAACATGCCCATCGTATCCCTCTCAGGAAAGAAACCCTCTAACTTTTGTGAAGCTCTAGTGGTTTCCAAATCAGTGGGAGCTACAGACGATCTGCATTTCAAGCACCTCGATCAGGTTTTAAAATATGTATTTCTGTAAAAGTACTAATCCCTTTGTGTATTTTTCTCCTCTATAGGACATCGTGGCAGCCTGCTGAAAGAATAAAGCTGGACACAAGCCCAGGCTGGCAGGGGCTCAGCGTTGCAGCCACATGGTGCTTCTCCCTGCCTCATTCCGTATCCAGGACGGACGCGCAGTCTTGAATCTGGCGTCTTGAACCCCATGTGCTTGACTCTGCAATGGTCAACGGTTGCCAGCAGGCGACAGGCGATCTCTCTCCACCTCAGTGGGTTTTTTTAAGGCTTGCAAAGTGCAAAAGTAGCAGCAGGAAGGACTGCAGGGAAACTCGGCCAGAACCACCACACAGGACACGGTTAAATGGGGGAACTCCGCTGGGCAGGCCAAAAGTTCACTTGGCTGGAAAAAATCATTAAGATGAATTCATGGAAGGAAAGGTCATCAAGGACTATCAGGAAGAAAGGCATGGCCTCTGGTATCTCAAGTTGTAAATCAATGGAAGCTGTGACAATGCACCGTGGCGTCCCAGCCATAAACTCTTCCCGGGCCCCCCCACTCTTGGCTGCTGCTGGAAACTACAGACAGGGCCAAAGAGATCTTCCCCTCACTCAGTGCCTCCTCAGTCCCCCCGGTATTTCTGTTGGCTGAAGGTGGGCTTGTTTTCACTGTAATACCATCGAATGTGCCACTCTATGCAACAAGCTGCCAACTTCAAGTTGAGGACTCAAGTTTGGAGACACCAGGATGAAAGTTTCCTGCCCCATCTACCTGTGCAACTGACCCATACAAGCTGCAAGACAGGCTTTTAATTATGTGAGCAAACACAGGGTTACCTAGACCCTTGCCTAAGTCAGCACCAACAATGCTGTACTCTTCTTGAATGAGTGGCTAGGCAGCATTTTCCTTACCTTCCCCTAAAACAGGTGTAGCCACAGGTCTTGGTCATTACACGCCACGGAAAGGCTGGTTGAAGGACAGCTACACATTTTCCTTGGGGTCATTCTTACTTGGTCCCTCAAAAATTCATGCAAACTCCCAGTACCTCTCTGAGGGTGGCATCACCTCCAATTTTAGAGCCATAGAAGAGCAGCAGAGAGCGAGGAAAAGAGCATGTGAAGACTTGAGCACCTGCAATAGCTACGCCCTATAAAAATTAGACGTCTGAAGAGCACCTCCCCTGGACTTCAGGCTGCACCTCCAAGAGCTCGACGCTCCTCACATCCATCCCCATGGTGTCAGACCAACTTTGCAAAGATGGGGGCAGATGCAATGAGGTGCCCCAGCCATGGTTGAGGTGACTTGTCCAGCATCACGCTCAGGGTCCCTGGCAGAGGCAAGCGGGCAACTCAGCCCCCTGCAACAGCAGTCACCTCCTCTAAAACGAGGGGGTTTTTCCCCCCTCTTCCCACACCCGCTGACAACACAAACAGATGATCTTCCCATCAGAAGGGCTGGGCAGGCCTGAAAAATGACCTCCTGCCCAACGCGCTTTTTTGATCCACAATGGAAAGCCGAAAAATGGTTTGACATCAAAGAAAACATTTTGTTCTGCCAGATAGGCCACAAAGACCTCAAGGTCAGAAAGTCTTGGAAATGCAGGTACGAATGGTTGTTTTCCAAAGATGCACAAAAAACCTCATCTCAACAAACCCGAAGGGCTCAATTTAAAGAGAAGCTATGTTTAAAAAAAAAAAAAAAATTATGCAAACTGGCTCCTTTCTCAAGCCCTGCTCTCCAAACAGGCCAACACATTTTGGCACCCACTCAGTAGATAAAACTTTCAACACACATAGTTGTAACCGAGCCAAGCTGTAAGTAAGCAAAAAAGGACCGCTCTACGAGGGATGGGAGGCAGCACCAGCAATGAGCTACCAGCCCCACAGGCAAAATCCTAACTTCTCAGCATCCCATTTCGTGACGCACATCCACGCCGTGAATGCCTTGACCTGGCTTTTTTTGCATCCCTCCTTTTGTTAATGATACACTCTAAACAAATTTTCACTTAGAAATGATTAAGCTGTGAGACCATTAAGGAACTATTTCTCACTTCCCACAGCTGTGATTCAGACCTAAATCAGAGATAATCACTAGTCACCTTGCTCACGATAATAGTAAATTAATAAACAGTAACCTGAATTACACGGCATTTCTCTTAATGGACTTTTAAGATACCAAAGTGTACGAGCACTGTGACCAAAGTACAAGATTAAGGCAGGACATATCATTAGGAACATTAATATGGGCCCTGCGTGCCACTTATCTTTAGTGGGCGCGTACAGCTGCAAGTTTATCTAAAACACCTGGTTTCAGATAGGCAAAGTCTTTTCATTTTCGAAGGCTATTTAAAGACACCCTCCAGGATCAACATCAGACCAGTAAAAAAAAAAAAAAAAGAAAAAAAAAGAAAAAAATGCAAGTACTTGTCTTGAAAACCCTCCAGAAAAACAAAATCCCCGTGGCCTAAATCTAAGCTGCAGCTGCAGTGCACATGTCTGGGTGGTGTGGGGTCTTCAAAATCATTCACTGTCTTGCCTAAAATCACTTGCAGGGGTTGCCCAAGGAGACCATAGATGGAAACCTCTGCCTGAGTTACAGGTTTTGGCAGAGATTTGTAACCAGTCTGTAGGAGTCCAGCAGCAGGACAGGAAACAACATGCTGACTCAAAGCGCTTCAACTCAGAGCTGGAGGAATTACGGTTGGGTTTAGGGGCCCTGGCCACCACCCTAGATGGCACCCACCATGTCGACCACTACCACCAGCAGCAGAGCTCAGCTGCGCTCCTCCAAACGAGGCCCCTGGGAGATGAAAAGAAACCCTGAAGAGCCACTTAGTCCTGTTGGAAAAGCAAAAGATTAATCTCGGAGCACACCTGCAGGGATCAGGCCTGACCTACCTGCTTCTCCTCTTGGAGGGAAGGGCTGTTGAGGCAGGAACCACCTGCCCCAGCAGAAAAAACCCTTCCACTTTTCCATGTGCACGCAGCCTGCTGGAAAACACACCCTGCTGCTCCTGCTGCCACGGCACTACCCGGGGACACCACACAAGCCTTCCCACACTTGGGAAACGTCCACCAAAGTCCCCAGCTTGCAGCTTCCGACCATACCCCATCTTCTGGATGGCTCAAGCCTCCCAGAACCATGGAAAGAAAGAGGCATTCATATTTAGCAGCCTGCAAGTTTTTCTGGCTTTTCTTCCCTGAAATTCCCCAAATTGAACATCCCTGCTCTTACAGAGCAGAGTATGGTTAATAAACACAGGTTCGGCACACTGTCAGCACCACAAAACAGCACAAGTTAATGAAAGGTGGGGGCAACAGACTGGAAAGGGAACTTCTTAATAGCAAAGGACTTCAAAAGAAATAGGGAGAAAAGGGGAGAGCGCGATAGGAAACAAAAGAAGTTGACATAACAGCATATCGAGACAGTTAATCTGCTGACCCTTCTGTGATCATCGAAGAGACATAAAGCAAAAAAAGTGATAGAAAATTAAATAAGAAATACTAAGCACAGGCTGAGTAACTAGAAAACAATGACCTTTTACTGTCATGGTGCAGTGAGTTAGGCATTGCGTTTCACAAAATAAATCACAGCGGTAAACCCGAGGCTTCTGAATCGCTGGATAAACCATCAGAAGCACTGTTGTGCGTAATTCAACCCATTCAGACCCAGCCACAACAACTCCCCGAAATCGGGGCTCTGCTGCCTGCTGCGCTGTCGCCTCTGCAAGTGTTGCTGCGATGAGCTACCCAGAATCACTTTGAACATAAACATCCATAAAGATGTATTGGTCTTTACGTTCAAGCTCACGGTACTGAATAAGCACGCAAGGAGATGAATGCACAGTTTGGCATTTTTTTTTATAAACTTTTTATTCTACTTTGCTTCACAATTAAATGGATGAAGCTGCACATACGTTACTGCACAGCATGGGATATCACTCAGTCCATCTGAACTCTGCTCTGTGACTGCAGTTTTTTTCAACGTGAGAATATGTTTTAGGTGGAGAAACTAAGCCTCTTCATATTTCTGCAGGGGTGTCATCTGATCTTGTGGTGGTTTTTCCTTCTCTTTAAATAAGTTTTTTTTAAAAAAATCCAAATTGTTTTGCACATTAATTTATCTCCAAATAAGACCATATCATTGCAACTGCGCATTTAAGACGACACAAGCAAAACCGAACTACCAGAAGTTACAGCTTTGTGATCCACCGGGCAACAGAAACAGCATTCTGGTGAAAGTGAGGGATGCCGCACGCCACACCACGCAGCCTCCTGGAGACGCTGTTAACAAGACCAGCAGATGACAAAGCTTAACACTTACCCCGAAAAAGGCGGTTTCGGTACTGGGCTTTCGTTCTCCCCTGGGCACCTGTAAGGACATCCACAGAGAAACTCACTGAAAGCAGCCAGCAAGGATGACAGCAAGGGGCAGGACTCTGGCAGCCGGCTCTGAACACCTCAGTCTCATAAGATACATCGAGCTGCGTTTTCCACGCACCCATGGGGGCAAGCAGCCAGTCACCCCAGCGAGGGGCCAGCCCTCCCAGGGCAGCACCGTGCTGGTGGGTTTGGGTTCCGTGGCGAGCCGTTTCCCTGGAGCACACTGCACCATCTGTACCTTCCTGCTCGTTACGAAAAATGCTGCTCGGTGGGGAGGGGTAATGAGCTGCGGAAATACCAGCAATGCCGCAGGTGTAGGGAGAACAAGCTGCTATTTCGGCCGGGCTAAAAGAACCGCTCAGCCCTGAATGCTGCGCTGTGCAAGAGCCTACACAATAAACAAGGGTAATCCCACAGCTCTGTGCCGCTCGCTGCAATGACTTTACGGTGTGCTCACTCCTGAGAACAGGACTTGGCCACCGGCGCACACAGGAGGCCTGTGTAAGGAACATTAAGTCTTTAAGGTCATCATTAAAGGCCGTTCTTCTCCCCCAAAAGCTGGTCCTGAACTGGTCAGAAATAAACGCTTTCTGTCAAGGAGGTCTGTGAGTGGAAGGATGCTGCCCGGCACGTAGAGGAATGAACTCCTCTTGCAACGTCATAAGCAGAAACGAAGAGAGCATTTCCATAATAACCAGCCAAAGAGTCTTGGGTCTGCAGCAGAATTAAGGCACCTTTGTTCAGTTTTAAGGACAACACATGCAGAAATTAAAAATTTCAAGTTTTCTTCTCTGTACCGTACCGTAAGTTTCTATTAATAAACGGGTGTGCAATTAAAACATCCTCAAACTAAGCCTCAAACTCCAGAAAGCACTCAGGCTGAATTTAGGTTTTAAATCCTGGGCTTATAATTACTCAACTTCCAAAATGAGAAGCCTAGGCAAATAACACAGCCAGTCCGTCTCACAACAGCTAGCACCGCCGTGCCTTTCAAAACCCGACAGCTAAGCAACATCACCTGCAAAACCCATTTTGACTTATTGTTGGAGAGTGAATAATGCCGGAAACATCCAGCCTCACAAAACCTCGTCTGCGGGAGAAAGATTATCACATCACCCACACTACGAAGAAGTGGTAAAAAAACGAGGTTTTATTAGTAATAAGGGGTTTTATGAGTAAGAAGGATTCATGCTACTGGGAAAATGAAAAACTGGGATTAAGTAAGGGGCAACAGAAGGATGAGCTGCCACCCTAATAGGGAGCTCAGCAGGGTAAATACTTCTGTGCATCCCATCTTCGTTTTCCAACAGACCCATCTTGGTTGTTGAAGCGACAAAAGGTGCTGGGGAAAATTCACCACCACATCGAAACTCCTCTGAGCTGCAACGCCCAGGCTGCTAGTTGCCCCTGTCGCCTGCTCCTTCGTTAGGCAAAATTGCTGTTGATGCCTCAACCCTCCTGAACCACACCATGTAAGCGCACTGAGACCGGCACTGATTGCCCACGTGCGCGCACAACTCACGGTGCAGATCGAGGGAACCCCCCCAAAAAGTGAAACGGCTTATCCCATGCCTTTGCCCTCCGCTCGAGGTGGCTGAAACCCGGGAAGCGTTGAGACCGCACCAGGAGTGGGAACTTCATCCGTGCTCTGTGCAACATGTCTCCCTGGCGATAGACCAGGAGGAGCACTAATGGGATATCATCGCTGTTTCATCGTAATTACCAAAACCTCTTGTAATTAGTGAAATCATGCCTTTTCTCATTCTATCGCATACCTGCCAGATAAGCACATGAAAATACGCCTACAGCTGTCAACTAGATAGCATCTGTTTTGACAGTCACGGTACGAAGGTCAGTCACAATCTTGCTTATAAAGGCCATTTTTCCAGCCCAGGGTGGAGGCGAAGGAGAAGGATTATTCTGGAAGTTCGGTAATGCCTCCCTCCTGTCACAGCAACACACAAAACTCCCATACACGGCTCTGGTCTTGCACCTCCCCTCCCTGAAATAATCCCTAAACCACAGGTTTTCACATTTCCGAGAACACCCTGATGCACAGGGGCGCTTTGTTACGCCTGGTTTTGGTCGCATTCCTACCTGGACAGATTACCACTGTGTTCGAAATGCATTAAAGCCATCTGAAAAGTTGACGATGAGGTAAAAATAAATAAATAAGAAGATAAATTAAAAGGAAGCAATCAACTGGCAAAAGCAGCCTGAGAGACTTACGTCACGTTTTTCTTATGGTTCTGATTTAAAACCTGGAAAACGGATGGACGCAGCCAGAGGGACCCAGAGCTCACATCCCAAATCCAAGGCGGCTTGGCAAGCAGAAAAAAAACCCACCCCTATTCCTCGCCGTGGCCGCGGTTGGCGATTTTAGGTTTTTTAAGCGAAGTAACTAAAGAACGGGCTGGGCGGCAGCGCTGACAGCCCACCGGCGGCGGCCCCCGGGCCAGCCGCGAGGAAGGCAGCCCCTCATCCTCCTCGCCGGCTCAACCCGCGGCTGCAGGGATTTAGGGAGAGGGTGTCCTCAGGGAGCCGGGCGCCCCCACCGCCCCCGCCCGCCCCTTAGCCCCGCGGCGCGGCCCTACCGTCTGCTGCCGGCTCGACATGGTGACGGGCGGCGGTGGCAGCAGCGGGCCCGGGCCGCGGCTATAAGGGCGCCCGCCACACGTAGCGCGGCCCGGGGCCGGCCCCTCTCGCCCTGAGCCCGCCCCCGCCGCCGCCACCTCCTCCTCCGCCCCGTCCCGTCCCGTCCCGCCCCGCAGCCAGGGGAGGGCGGCGACCCCCGGGCGGGGAAGCGGGGCCGGGCAGGGAGCGCGTCATGGCGGCGCGGGGGCTGCTGCCCCGAGGGACCCAGGGGGCGACACGCAACCGCCCCCCCAGCGCGCTGCCTTAACGCCACGAGTTTAAATGCCCTTAAAGTTGGCTGCCGGGGGCTCGGCCATCATAGAATTATAGACCATCCAGCGCCACCCCCCTGCCCTGGGCAGGGACACCTCCCACCACACCGGGGTGCTCGAAGCCCCATCCAACNAATAAATAAGAAGATAAATTAAAAGGAAGCAATCAACTGGCAAAAGCAGCCTGAGAGACTTACGTCACGTTTTTCTTATGGTTCTGATTTAAAACCTGGAAAACGGATGGACGCAGCCAGAGGGACCCAGAGCTCACATCCCAAATCCAAGGCGGCTTGGCAAGCAGAAAAAAAACCCACCCCTATTCCTCGCCGTGGCCGCGGTTGGCGATTTTAGGTTTTTTAAGCGAAGTAACTAAAGAACGGGCTGGGCGGCAGCGCTGACAGCCCACCGGCGGCGGCCCCCGGGCCAGCCGCGAGGAAGGCAGCCCCTCATCCTCCTCGCCGGCTCAACCCGCGGCTGCAGGGATTTAGGGAGAGGGTGTCCTCAGGGAGCCGGGCGCCCCCACCGCCCCCGCCCGCCCCTTAGCCCCGCGGCGCGGCCCTACCGTCTGCTGCCGGCTCGACATGGTGACGGGCGGCGGTGGCAGCAGCGGGCCCGGGCCGCGGCTATAAGGGCGCCCGCCACACGTAGCGCGGCCCGGGGCCGGCCCCTCTCGCCCTGAGCCCGCCCCCGCCGCCGCCACCTCCTCCTCCGCCCCGTCCCGTCCCGTCCCGCCCCGCAGCCAGGGGAGGGCGGCGACCCCCGGGCGGGGAAGCGGGGCCGGGCAGGGAGCGCGTCATGGCGGCGCGGGGGCTGCTGCCCCGAGGGACCCAGGGGGCGACACGCAACCGCCCCCCCAGCGCGCTGCCTTAACGCCACGAGTTTAAATGCCCTTAAAGTTGGCTGCCGGGGGCTCGGCCATCATAGAATTATAGACCATCCAGCGCCACCCCCCTGCCCTGGGCAGGGACACCTCCCACCACACCGGGGTGCTCGAAGCCCCATCCAACCTGGCCTTGAACCTCCAGGGATGGGGCAGCCACAGCTTATCTGGGCAACCCTGTCCAGGGGCTCACCACCCTCACAGCCAGGAATTTCTCCCTCAGATCTAATTGCAATCTCCCCTCTGCCAGTTTAAAACCATCCCCCTCATCATCCCCCTGATCCAAAGTCCCTCCCCAGCTTTCCTGGAGCCACTTTAGGGCCTGGAAGGGGCTCTAAGGTCTCCTGGAGGCTTCTCTTCTCTAGGCTGACCCCCCCCAGCTCTCCCAGTCTGTCCTCCCAGCAGAGGGGCTCCAGCCCTCCCAGCATCTCCTAGGCCTCTTCCGGCCCCGCTCCAACAGGTCCATGTCCTTCTGCTGCTGGGACCCCCAGAGCTGGACCCAGTATTCCAGGGGGGGTCTCCCCTGAGCGGAGCAGAGGGGCAGATTTCCCCCCCAGCCCTGCTGCCCATGCTGTGGGGATGCAGCCCATTGTTGGAAAAGCTCAAATCCCAGCAAGTTGCTGAACCGGAGGACGGGCAACGTCCTGGGGGAAGGAAACCACACTATATCCTTAGGATGGCCCGTGAGCCAGCGATGAAGGAAGAAGTGTTCCCTGCAGGTAATTCTGCGCATTGTGTTTTTTTGTGCACCTGGGGATGCACAGCCCGATCCAGCTCTTGGTCCCGATCCCGCTTGTGCTCTGACTACTTCCTCCTGATCCCTACTCATCCATCCAGGAATCCAGCCCAGGGCTATGCAAACAGTGCTGCCTCTCCTCTAGGAGGAGATAACTCACTTCTGACCATGGCCAGAAGAGCAAGCGCTCTCTCTAGGTCCAACATGCAGAGCCTGCTTTGGGTGTGGGAGCTGTGGGCATCTCCAGGTACCTGTTCATCACATAATCGCCAGCAGCCATGCATGTCCATCACCATAAAAATACCCCTGTTCCATCTCTATCCTTCATTCTGGCAGAGTTTAAAATGCTGGTGCCCTGAATGATGCCCCTCACTGGAAAAGGAAAAAGAAGGGACTTTGCAAAGCTCCCTGAGATAAGCGGGAGAAGGACCCTTAAAAGAGAACATGGGAAATCCCAAGGGAGAGATGAAAGAAAAGAGTAGAATAAATGGGGTTCCCTCACATGAGATCTTGCTGGAGGAGGAACAGGGCCCAGCGTGGGGAAGGAGGAGCAGGGACAACATGGAGGTGAGGGAATGGGGCTGGAATGAGTAAAGCAGCACCTGTTCAACCAAATCCTGAAGCCAGGCAGCTATTACAATGCAATCATCTATCTGCTGAACTAATCCCCAGTGTAATTCCAGTTAAACCTATGCTATTACATTTGAGATTATCTCAGCCAAATACTACCAGGGTCACTTTTCAGCATCTCTCTTTTCACACCTTTCCTTAGATTGGTTTTTCGATTGTCCAGCTGCAGATTAATTTCCTGCCATAAAAACAATATAGCATGGTTGGAAGAACAGGCAAACAAGCCTGAACACATCATCCATTGGAAAAGCACATCCTGGTACAAGGAACCCTCCCGCAACCATTTCCTAGCCAGGACACAGGCTACGCCTCATCCCCTAGAGGACATCAGGCAAAGGACGGTTAAATGGCTGAAAGTCTGGGAGTGCACAGGAAAGTGGCATGAGCTGCTCTGCTTTTCTGCCAGCATGGTGGTATCCAAGCGTTATCCGAGGCCACTTAGGTCTGTTTAGCTGCTGCTCAGAAGTGACTTTATGCCATGCCCAAATCAGACCCCCCAGAGTCAGCATCTCATCTTTTATTTGCACATGGATTTGAGTAAATTTGTTAACGTGAGAGCTTCAGAATTGATCAAATCAATGTTGACCTGGCAGCAAAAGTATGCTAAATCTCAGAGAAATACAGGTGATTACAGATTAACCATAGTTGTCATTGTATTTGCGGCTCTGATCTACAGAAGCACAGAAGAGCCTGTTATTATCTGAGTTAATTATGCATCTTAATTTCTATAAGTATTACTTTTAGGTGGGGTTTTCTTTTGTTTAGTTGGATAAAAACAATTAATATTCTCCTTCTGTGGGATGAATTGTAAATTCACATCTTTACACACTTACCATGTTACCTTTCCTCTGTGTATCTTCAGGGAATAAAAAGGGTTGAAAACAGGCCTGACAGACATAAGTTAGGAAATACATTTACTGACGAAAAAGGAGCAACAAGAAGGGGGTTTGTGTATAAGAAAAGGCAGAAAGAGGGGCTTCTGTAACCATAGAGCACCGTAAACCATTCTGGCCTGATAAACAACCAGCTCCAGTGAGGACATTTTTGAAGAAAAAACAGTTCTTTCTCATTAAAAATGAACAGTAGAAAGGTCAGTGGAAATACAGAAAGCTCATGTTACTACGTAACAGAAGAAATAGTGTTGAGAGCATGTAACACCTCCATGTTTCTTGTAGATATCTATCAGGGAGACAGAAAACGAGTCAACGTTACCTCCATTTGTTGCATCATTCTTCACTTCTTACTTCATTGAAGTTGTCTCCCTTCTAGGAATCAAACTGACTGCTCATAACCTGCCCGAGAATTTGAGCAAACAACAAACATTTTGTGTATAAAGATCAAGGGGTTTTCTCTCCTCTATTTTCCCAAGCACAATGCAGAAGATAGTATGAACTTCTTTAACAGTAACTTCTAATATTTAAATACACATGGCTATTACCTCAAGTTTTACTCTGTGTGTTTTTCAAGAAAGTAATTGATGAAACAGGGTACGAAATTAAGGAAAAAAGAAAGAAAAATCTAGTTACATACCGCAAGACACATGCAAATTAGAGACACTCAATTAATTTTCATTAAAGAACTTCCTGGGCTATTTAACAAGCTGCAAGAGCTCCAGCCTACCTCAGCTGGGAAAAGCAGTGGCACCACAGCAAAGCAGGCAGGGGGTTAGAATTTCTCCAGCTTCAAGGAAAAAAGCAGCTTCAGGAATGGTTTGGCAATTTTGGGGCCCTATTACATATCATAAAGCATTATGGGATATATTTTTATTTGTGGGTATTCTCACTCTGCTTACGGGATCAGAGACTTTTCTTCCTCTCCTTACTGGGAGGGACAGAAGAAAGTTATGCCTGAGGTAGCTGCCCTCGTGCACGCAGAACTGGGAAAAGTCTGTATTGCCCTGACACCGAGATCTCAAAGAGGCAATAAATCTCTAGACAAAAAGCTTTCTTAAGAGCCCATTGTGCAACCCACTGCTCCACTAACAGGGCCCACAGAGAGCAAAATCTATATATAACTCCATCAAACAGGCCCAGTGAGCAGCTGCTTGTGAGGCACTTGCTACAGTCATCTTTCCCAGTTCAAAATCCACTGCAGCAGCTTCCTAATCAAAAACCCCACCCCAGCACAACCCAAGAAATTCCCCCAAGGTGCCAAGACTCATGCAAACGCTTGCAAGCCAGGCACAACCACTGGTGTCCTCAATATCCACCTCCACGTGCCAAGCGTAACAAGTTCACCAACAGCGAAATGTCCCTTCCCACCTGCAAGGTGGCAAAGGTGGAAATTAAAACAAGCCGCATCCTGTTTGCTCATAGGATAGCACCAACCCCAGAAATACTGCAGCCTTTGGGCAAGGGTCATGGAAGGAGAGTGGTGGCCCTTGCAGTGTTCTCCCACATGAAAGGTATAGAGCAGGAGGTCACCATCCCTGATTTTACACAACTATGTACTCCTAAAATCCTGGCAAAAATTCCCTGACTTTCCTGACATCTAGCTGGAAAAGCATGGCCCAAATTAACATCACAGCCTCAGAAAAAGGAGCCCAAGGATCAGCTGCAACCTTACTAGTGACACCATTCCCTCCATGGCTCCCACTTGCTCTGCGTCATACATCTGGCAAAGCCGGGGCAAAGGGTAGAGGAAGCAGGAAGGATGGCCACATTTGTGTGCCATGGAAGCCAAGCTCTCCCACGTGCCAAGGCTACGCTAGCCGGATGAGCAACCCTCCCTGCATTCAAACTACACCCCTACTAGACTGTCTCTGCTCTGGTTTATTTGCTTTCCCAGCACCTAGGAACCTGCAGACGAAGGCTTCGGCTTCAAAGCCCTGCTTAATTTTTCAAGTGATGGAGACAAAATTGTCATCTTCGGCGCTGTTTCTTCTCTGAGCTTTGTTCAGATGATGTTTTCCTACATGATGAGTGAAGCACCTGCACTTCCACGTTTCCCCAGTCCACAGCATTACTCTGAGAGTTCACTCACCACCTGCAAGCAGTGAGGAAAAGATCCTACAGAAGACAAACAGCGTAAAGACAGCTCTCGGGAGGGAGCGCATGGGGTAAATCAGTGGAGAAACATCTAAGAAAGGCAGACCTAGGCTCAGCAGCTTTTGGTCATACACCGCCAACAAAGTCCCAGGGGAAGCTGTCACCCCAGTTACTGGACCGTCCTTTATCACCAGGAGTCTACCAAATTCTGCTCATCAAATAGTGAATGCATTAAGATTGGTACCTTTGAAAATGAAATATTCCACAAATGAACGTATGTAATACCTTTGGCATCAGGACGCAAAGATACCAGCTCTGATACTGAACTGCCCCAACAAGCAGTTCCAGCTTATCTAACTCACCTTTCACCCATGGCTTTTCACAAATAGTTTTGAATCCTGTGTATAAGTCAAGCCTGGATCTGCAGCCCCAAAACCTCACTCATGAAACAGCAAATCAGAAAGTTTTATAAGCTACAAAAGCAAAGCAAAAGAGAGTGTGTTAGAAGCACCAGAGACACAGGCTGGTGGGGCACTAGCTGCTGGCTTAAGCAACAAGGCCTTTTAATGAGACCAGGAAACATTATTTTTTCCTCTCCTTGTTCTAAAATTCAAACATGTGGGATCATCCCCAACTTTGGGAAAGCTGTTGGAGATAAACGAAAGCTCCAGAAGCAACAAGAAATCAGCCACAGAAACCTCCAGCATGAGCAACACCCACTGCTGTCAGGGGCTGCTACAGCCAGCCAAAAACTCTAAGTTCAAAACCAGTTTGCCAAGATTTCACAATGGGAGAAACAAGCCCAAGACAGGAACAAGCTTTGCATCAATCTCACTCTTTGCATCTTTCAAGCACCATCCAGAACCCAGGAAAACAAAACACTGCTCTCATTTTAGAATAAAGAGGGGAGGGAGAAGAGCAGAAGAACATCATCATCAGAAGATCAGTGTCTTCCGATTTCTGAGGCAGGAGATATATTAAACTTCAGCGTAAGCTCTCAAACATCTTTGCATCCTTCTGTAGCTCACCACCAGACAGCTGAGACAGTTTGAGTTGTGCAACCTGGAGAAGAGAAGGCTCTGGGGAGACCCTACAGCAGCCTTCCAGTATCTGAAGGGGCCTACCTGGGGAGGGACTTTTTACAAGGGCATGTAGTAATAGGACGAGGGGGAACAGTTTTAAACTCCAGAGGGGAGACTGCGATTAGATCTGAGGAAGAAATTGTTGCCCGTGAGGGTGGTGAGCCCCTGGACAGGGTTGCCCAGAGAAGCTGTGGCTGCCCCATCCCTGGATGGGTTCAAGGCCAGGTTGGACGGGGCTTGGAGCACCCCGGTGTGGTGGGAGGTGTCTCTACCTAGGGCACTGGCGTTGGAACTAGATGATCCTTAAACCTAAATCATTCTATGATTCTATAGCAGGACGAGGGTGAAGAAAGAGCTTATAACAAGTCGCTACCTTCAGAACTACCTCCAATGACAAGTCAACAGCCACCTTCATGCTCCACACAACACCCATTGATGGGCACAGGCACTGCCCACTATCCACCTACCCACTTCTCGTATTGCTTCAGAGCTCACTTTAAACAACCCAGATCTGGGATTACAGGTGGCTTTGGGTTTTTTTGTTTTGTTTGGGTGGGTTTTTTTAAATCACCGTACCTCAGTACCACTAATGCTCCCCGTCAGGCACTTGCTTTCCTACACGCTCTCCAGCCTGTAACTGACAGCTCTGAATGTTCCCAGTGCAACTGGTCCAGCCATTGGGATGGCATCCTCCACACAGCAAACCCCTATGTAGCAAATTCCTATAACCGTTAGGTTATACAATCCCACAGATACTTCTTTCACTCTCCTTTTTAAAGTGGGTACAAACATTTGCACTATCCTTCAAGCACCGCTAAACACTCAGATCTCTGACAGGAGTCCTTGATTTTTCTCCTTCACCTCCTTCACTGTATTTTGCTTCTTTCCTTTGCCTGTCTTGAAAAACCTGCAGTGCCATAGAGATTTCTCTGCCAGCCCTGCAGAGGCCAGAGCAATCCCAGCTCCGTTCTGCAGACAGATGGCACGCTCTCCTCGGGTTTGTATGTCTCAGCTACAAGAGCAACAACGGGTGGCTCAACCAGGACAACAAAGGCTTCCACTCAAAGGAAGCAGGCAATTCAAAGTGCGTTGCAAACCCAAGCCATCACCCAGCTGGGGCAGAGGAGAAGCTCCAAACCGTGATCCAAATGGGTCAATATCCCAGTACGGATGCTGGGCTGTACGTGCAGCTTCACCTAGTGAGCTAGCAACGGAGATGGATCGAGCAACGGCTGCTTTCACAGCGGAGGAGGTGGTGTTCATCTCAGGACACAGACACGCAGGTTGAGGTTTTGAAGACAATGCAGAGACGGTGCAGGTGGTGGAGCAAAAAACCACTGGGCAAAAGCAGAATGAGAATTGAAAGGGCTTCTATTTGCCTGAAGGCTGCTGGCATTGCCCTGTCTTTAGGTTGGAACCCAGCAAAAAAAGTATTAAAAGAAACCCAAACACCTCTATCGGGGCTTGGATGACATTCTACAAGGAAAGGAGTATTTGTCAGGAAAATGGCAGCAGAAATAGCCAGCAATTTCTGTCTGACTGACTTTCTAGAGGTGCTCAGGGCAGCTTGTAGATCCAAAACCAGAGGAGCTCAGCCAAAGCACGTCTTTGACACTGCAGTTTGCTCTGCTCATAAAAGGGCGCCATTTTCTTTGCACTCACCTTGAATGATGAAGTAGCAACAATCAACTTTACAAATCTCTTTGGAAGCAAGGCAAGGTTTCATATCTTTTTGTGGTGTGTCATATTGCAGTAAAGATATTTATTTATTGTGTGTCATTTTCTGCTATAGGTCCATTGCCTTTGCCCTATGTGATTTCTTGTCCCTATCACAGACTTTGGCCTGTATGCCTACCTTGTCCCCTTTACAATACTGGAATAAAGATCTCAGTTCCTGAAATCACCTCAAAGGCTCATTTTCACAGACTCACCTTCCTTACAGACTGCTGTGATCTGGGAATTCGGGCAAGGAGATTAAAAGCCACACGTCTTCTTCCAAAAGCAGGTTAGCACAGAAAAAGACATAAGATAGCCAGCCTGGCATCTTTCTAGCTGCAACTGCCCCCAAAGCAGTCACGATCGAAGAAAAGTCAACAGAGGTTAAGGAAGGGCCAAGGAAACCCAACCTTTCTAGGGCCAGGTAATGTTACAGCTGGACAAGCACCGGCAGGTAGCAAAGTCGGCTTCTCTCACAACATTTTGAAGCCTTTGGTCCATCCTCATCCTCTGGCAAAGAAGCCAGCACTGCACAAGAGCAGCTCCTACCCGTCACTCCCTCTGTCTCCAGGCTACGGGCAGTTATGAACACAAGCGCTCTCTAGCACCGAGCTTTGCGGTGCACCCATTTTCCTTCACAGCTCTGCAAGGACAGGTGATTTAGGATCTGCAAAACACTACCGAATTCTAGCACTTTTTCCTCCGTGCCATTTCCTAGTGTGATTCATTAGCCTGCCTGGTAACCTGTGTAACTAACCAAGACAGACGTACGCTGCTACCAACTAAGACCATTCCTACAGGAAACCACGCTTAAGGAAAACATCTGTGAGACTTCAGGTATGGTGAACTTTGTCACAAGTTTGTGATTTTTAGAATAATGTAGACAAGTCTCTTTACCATTCTCCTAGAAAAGCCATTCTTAATTACAGGCGATAAGCTTTGAGAAATCAGGGTGTTATTTACTAGTTGTGAAGCATGTTGGGTACTTTATCCGATTTATAAAACACACCGATTTTATACATGAGAAGTAGTGCCTCTGAAAATACATATTGCATACAAGGAAATACCAGAAAACAAAGTTTCTTTTTTTCTCAGCTGTTTCCTTCAAGTCACTAAGAAAATGCACAAGCCCACACTGCCCACTGTGTGCCAGGAGTCCCTTGGCAAAGGAACAGCAAGCAGGATCTCCTCTCATGAACCTCAAAAATCAACTGAATCACTGGAACAAAGGAGGAACAGGCAAAGAGCAATGAGAACAAGCACGCCTTCACTGCTTGCAACCCAGTGGAGTCGAACAAACAACCGTGTTGCTCCTGGCAGCTGTCACAAGGGAGGAGAGACATGCTGAACATCTTATTTTGTAGTGGCTGGGCCCAGCAGAACCAATGTTCTACCAAGACCTTTCATAAAAGGGCTGTGGGTATGGCTTGACACACGATTGTCTTTTAGCTCGCCCTGTGTTCAGCTGGAAGGCAAGTGAGACCAGCAGTTCGGCGGTTGACATCAGCTCAATTCCCTCAGCAGAGCATAATTGGGTGGTGGAGAGCCCTGCTTTTATAAGTCTTGGATGTCATTAAGACCAAGCATGTACCTCCTTCAAGGTGTGCTTCAGCAATCCGCTCTCCCTCCCTCCCTCCCAGTTCACCTTTAAAAAGCCAATAAAAGTTAAAAGAATACAGTGCGCTGAACCAAAGCAACAATGATAAGGCATGTTCTGCCTGTTGAACAGAAACCAAGAGACTTGACTGAACAGCGGCTTTCCTGCTCCAAGAGTTCAGTTCTATTCAGTCTTCAGCAGAGCACATCCTCTGGAGTTCCACTGCTGACCCAGGCACTCAACCCCTGTTGTCAGTATTAAAAAAAAAAAGATGGAGAAAGAAGAGCATTTGTTTGTTTGTTCACCCTGTTTTGTTTTGTGCTGCCCTTCAGCTACCCGTTTCTGTCATCGTCAGAGAAAACTGAGTTTGGGGCACTTGGGGCAGCTGGCAGCAAAGAGGTAACCTTGCCAGTTGGATTCAACTGCTTGGGAAGAACCTCAGGACATAAAGAAAAGCTTCTTTCTCAACATGGGTTAACAGCCCTTTAACTTTCAGCAGGATCCAATGTCAGTTGACATTAATGCTACAGCAAGCTAAGTGGCCCCAATAACCATGATACAGTTGAAAATAACCTGGAAGCTCTCCATTGTCATATGGGATGGAAACAATTTCTCATTTACCATGAAAGCTGTCTCCTCCTGTTTAGTTTTCTGATCTGAAGGCTGCATGTGAGAGCTTAAGAATTAGGTCACATGAGCCTCTCCAGTTAATTTTGTCTTGCCTCATTCAGCTGGAAGCCTGCAAGCTCAAAGCACCACCTCCAGATTTGGCTTTCACACCCATCTCGAGCCCCATGCCGAAAGCTGGTTTGCATCAGCAGATGCAGCACCTTCTGGGGAAAAAAAAAAAATTAAAAAAAGGTCTTGAACTTATCAAGAACCCATTTGATTTGCTACCTCTTTCCTGTCTGACCAGGGACATAGGGCACATGGGTGCAGGACAATCAGGCCATGTCAGACTGGGAGTGGCATTCACGACCAATTTTGCACAGCAAGGTTTTACAATGAGAAAGCAGAGAGACGGAAAAAAGGGAGATCTGCTGCGGGGTAACACAGGAGTATCCGTCTCACCTGACCTCAGCCCCAGAAGAAGAAAGGCAAAGGTGGAACCTTCTGATATTAGCTGTTGAGGCACTGGATAATCAGCCCTGCGGAGCTTAGCTGGAAACCCAAATGTCCCAGGTGGTGGATTCGGGGCAGAGCCTGCATGCCCTACAGAGGAAACACCTGCCGTTCTTCACCACACAAAGGGCTGAGATCTGAAGAACAGCCCTATAATTCTGGGTTGTGCGAAATGGAATCTGAACCCCAAAGGCTTTCCTGCAAATCCACACCGCAGTAGGACTTTCCATATGCTTCATGCTTGAGAGGGCTGGAAGCACAGGGCCCCAGGCACTAGGTTTTATACACCAGTACCGGATCTAAGAGCAGCGGACACGGAGACAAATAGAGAAACGCAGAACATAATTAGTAAAGAAATTTGTTACACGCAAATCCATGCACAAGAAATGACCTGTGACACCTGGCAAAAGTGTTCTGTAGCAGAAAATGGGAGCCAGAGCACAAAGCCTCCACAGTGTCACAGAAGACAGCTCTCAACCAACCAAGTAAATATAAAAACCTTGTTTGCATAATGATTAACCTTCCCAAGAGGGAAGGTAGGGGAAGTCTCCCTGCCAGCAAGCGAGCCATTTGTAAGACCTCACCTGGAAAATCCAGTACAATTGTAGTGATTTTATGTTCAAAAGGCCTGACGTGAAACAAGAGCCAGTGCACCAAAAACTTAAATCAGGTGAGGAGAGTCAGGAGCAGAGATTAAGAGGGATCGACTTATCACATCTGGCAAAGCAAAGACTAAAATGAGATGCAAGTGGCAGCTCCAAGGGTACCAAGCAGGTCAATGAGCATATGTTGGAAGAGAGAACTGGGACACAAAGGCCAAGTATAAAGTTATAGGCTGGAAATCAAAAGACAAAGGTTTTCAAATATCTCTTTTGGCAGATATACCAGGAACTAGCAGCTTAGGGTTTGGTGGTTGGTTGTGTGTTTTTGGTTTTTTTTAATCAATAGGTAGATACAGTTGTGAAAGACATTCTATAAAATGGCGGCTGTGGAGGACACGTAGCAGCATACAGTATCTCCTCCCCTCCAACATCAGGACAATCACAGGGTGTCCCTTCGAACAACGCGTTGTCCACCTGACTAGGAGTCATCATTTGTTTCTGCAGGCTGAGCAGTAATGCTTCACAAGCGTTAAATAAAACATACCTAGTTAAAAACATTTAAATAAATAAGCACAACAGGGCGGCCAGAGAGGATTAAGAGCCGTTTCCCCGCACTTTGGCCAGAACTATCCAGCCAAACTATCTCCTCTGTCAGAGGAGACAGTGATCACAGATATACTGCTTGACTTCAATTGCCACAAAAATACCAGAACACTGATCAACCTCTCTGTAGGCATAAAGAAGACAGCGCTGAGATGAGTAGCAGCTTGCAACAGCTGCCCAATGCCAATCGCGCTGCAATCAAGCCAGTTTTGCTCTACAGCAGCAGCAAAACCTGGGGATGCCAGGCTAGAAAATCCTCGGGCTGCTGTTTCAGATGACAGTACTAGTGATGCCCACACCCATAAAAAGGAAAGAAAGCACAGATACCTCTGAAAACCAGATGCAGAGGGATAGATCACCCTCAAGCTGGAAAAAGGTATCCAGTAGAGTCCTACCAGGGTCAGATCTGAGTCCAATACCTGTTCAATATAGAGGGAATGAGGGAAAAAAAATAATTCGGTGCTTAGTGAATTTGCAGCTGGCACCACATAGCAGATACACTGAATGATAGGTGAGAATAACAAATGCGCAAATAACAAAGCCATCAGCAGATAGAGGATGCCATAGAGGGCAGGGGGATGGAGCACAGGATGTCTCAAAAACTCCTTTCTACTTTATTTTCCTACAATGCCATGCTTCGAAGCTGTGCAACTTGACTGTTGAAAAATATTCCCTCTACCATTAACCCCTCTAATCTATCCTAATGAAACAGTTATTCATGAAAAATTACCATAATTAAAAATACAGGCTATTGTAAATTCAGAAACATTAGAATACAAAATTTTTCTGATTTTTACAGATATTTTTACATAACCAAAATACTCAGAGACCAGTAAATAGCCTCTAATATCAAGAAGGAATACATCATACATGGAGGACTGGTCAGTCTTCTTTGAGAAACAACTATAGAACTTTGGTTGCTAATACTTTTAAATACTGTCAGGAGTGAGGCAGATGTACCAGCTTCAGACACACTGATGTTCCCCACCTATCAAGGAAAGAAATGGGATGCTACTTGGTCTGTGGGATGGTGGGAAATAAAAATCCAGGAAACTTAACAAGAATCATCATTTCACCCCTTTCCAAGTCGACGGCAGACCCTCACTTTGAATACTGTGTGCAACTCTGGTCCAGTAAATATATTTAAAGGCACAGGGTAAAACCAAGCCAAAAACAGAAGTAGCAATAATAACCATTAGAAGAACAGAATGATTTCAGCACAAGGAACACACAGGCAAGATGGGCCTCTCCCATCTAAGGAAAAGAAAATACAAGCCATAGGCAAGATAAGAGACATCAAGCATTTAATTCATCTCCCACTAAAAACGCTCCAAGGAATCAGACGAACTGCTGGTGTTCAGGAAAACACAACGCTGAAACAAGATCTGTATCACACAAAATGACTGAACTTCTCCAGAGTACATGCCAAGCTTTAGCATTTGCATGTGGTAACTAACTGCTAATCGAGTACGTTGGAAAGCTACTACTGTTTTTAAAATCACAGCTGCTAGAAACGTGACTGAATTTCCCGTCCAGCAGTTGGCAGGCTCAAATGAAACAAAAGGAGCTGGACCTTCACAAAGCCGAGCTCTAGCTTCTGCCACAGCCCATCGCAAGGCAAATCTAAGGCTTTGGGAGCAGAAAGCAGCAGAAACCCACTTTCCTTAACTCCGGAAAACCCTGTAGCCACGAATGGCCAGTAATTGGGAGTGTATAGGGAAATATTTGTTCTATCCCTAAGCATTTGCTTAGGTGCCACGTCTTACTGAAAGCCAGAGGTCACCGGGTTAAAGGACCTTCTGCCTGATCCAAGCTGGTTCCTCTTTCTGGGGTGTGCACTTTGCTTCCCAGATCAGCTGGGCACCTTCTGTTTCTGTAAGAGGTTCAGGTTTGTTATCACCTCCAGGAAAGCATCTGAGAGCTACAGGTCACTAGCACAGAGAAGTCTGCAGAGCTTTTCTGATCCCCAAATAATCATCATCATCATCAGTGATTCAGCTAGGTCCTTCCATCCTAGTCTTTCAACAATAATCCCTTCCCTGAACATCAACTATTTGTTAATTAAACACAGTGAGAGGTGTGCTCAAACCTTTCAACAAAACATCAGAAAAAACCATGCTTGCTTTCAACCTTTTTTCAAAGGAATTAAAAAAATAAAAAATAACCCCCCACCACTCTAAAGACCACATGCTATCAGCCTAACTTCTCCACCTCCTGTCTTGATTTTAAATAAAAATATCTCTTTAAAGTATCTAAGTTGGAAAAAAAACCCCTGTAAATGAAGGTTCATCTATATATAATCTTAATTTTCCACTTCTGGAAGCAAACAAGGGAGGGGAAAAGCATCGTAGGGCCTTTACAAACATCTACCTGTATCAGATCTGGAAGCAGAACCTAGCTCTTGCCTGGCACATATTTCACAGTCAATGAAACCCCTCTTCAAAAACTGTCAGTATCAGAAACAAAGTAATTTAGAAAGTTTTCTACTTACTGGACCACAAATCCCAAGAAATCGGACAAAAAAAAAAAACCAAACCAAACCAGCACTCAAAAGTTGAACTGAAAGGCTGAGGGTGTCGGGTCTCTTTAGCCCAGAGAAGAGCAGACTGAGGGGGGATCTCATCAACACTGATCAATACTTAAAGGGAGGGTGCCAGGAGGATGGGGCCATTCTTTTTTCAGTGGTGCCCAGTGATGGGACAAGAGAGATCGGGCACAAACTTGAACATGGGAAGTTCTGTCTAAACATGAGGAGTAACTTCTTTCCTTTAAGGGTGGCAGAGCACTGGCAGAGGCTGCCCAGAGAGGTGGGGGAGTCTCCAACTCTGGAGACATCCCAAACCCCGCTGGACTCCATCCTGTGCAACCTGCTGTAGGTGGACCTGCTCTGGCAGAGGGGTTGGACTTTATGATCTTCAGAGGTCCCTTCCAACCCTTAACATTCTGTGAGTCTATGAACTGGGTACACAGGAGTTGCTGATGAAGATGAATTTGAAGGTGGCAGCACATCAAATGCTAAACACACTCCCACACCCATGGGTCGAACCAACACAAAAAGCAGATGGGACTTAAAACAAAGAAACCCACTCACCATCACATGACAACGCGGGTGACAAAAGTGCGGCTGGCCTCAAAACAACAAATTCATAGGAGGAAGAAGGGGGGGGGGGTGGAGGTCTCCCCAGAAATCTTAAAGATAGGAACTCACCCACTCCTGGCACCACGCTTTGGTGGGCTTACCCATGTATACTATTTGCATTTGTATATAATTCTTCTTCTGACAGTCCACAACGGACTATCCTTTGAAGACTGGGGAGGACACAAGAGACCTTCACTCCAGCCCAGTAAGATCAGTCCTTAGGATGGCCAGGTTTGAAATGACTGACCAGCCGGAGAAATACTCTGTAACTTGAAGCCCAAGAAAGCAAGAATTTAACAATTCAAAGATAAACCATTATTTCTGCTGTATCAGTAGCTAGAAACTAACATCTGATAACATTAACTTTTGAGAAGTTAGACAACTAACAAAATGACCACTTAATATATTATACATATCTAAACAAAGGAGGGGGAGAGGATGAGATGGTGGTGATCTTGTTCTTCCCCTAGAAGGTTATACATGCTTTTGGTATCTTTGAGAAATTTCACTCCTTTTCCTATGACTATACAGTTTGGGGGGTTTTGTTTGTTTTAAACAAAACGGCATCCATTCTTTTCTATTTCAAACTGTCTTATAGACTAATCCTTCTAAAAATGAAGAAACAGCCCTTGATCAAAAAAGATGCCGTTCCAGTCACAGCACGCTTACAAAAGCACTGCATCCTCAGCACATGAGCACACTGCAGGCAAAGCTTAATTTTTACACACAGGGAATCAGAGAATTAACGAACTAAGTAGCTAATGGATGCTCAATAACGAGAATCTATTGCTAAATACCGACAAGAAATGACAGGTTAGTGAGTATTGCATGATGTACATTCCTAATTCTTTATCAAATCAACAGTGTCAATCTCTTATTGAGAAAGTGGTAATGTTTAGAAATACAATATGCAGCAGACTCCAGACTGCACAAAAACATGTGCGTAACCCTCACTCTACTGCAAAATGCAGGAAGTTTCCAGATATTTCACATACTATAGTAATATCTGCAAAAGCCTTTTCAGGAAGGTATCGCTGTTTTTAAAACCAGGGCTCATGGAAACAAGAATAAATATTCGCTCACTTCAGAATGCGAGAGTAAAAGCCTAATGAAGGCATTTTATATTAGTCACCAAGCAGCTTGATGACTTAAAAATAATCAGAGACACCAATGCAAGTAACAGCAACCTAGCAAATGTATTTTGAAGCAGAACACAGCCATGACCATGTCATTACTGCTCATAAAACAGATGAAGAAAGTGCGCAGTTTTATTTCACAGCACTAAAAATCCAAAACAAGTTCTCAAAATTCATCCAGTTAGTACCATATAATTACAAATTCACATTGCGCCCAGCCATTTGACAGCATGATGCTAACTAGAATTACAGCAGCAGTACTTACTAGGAAGAAAAAATTAATTTGCCAGAAAGATTAGTTAAGTTTTAGACATTTAACAAAGTAAAATGCATTTCAAAGGTCTTTAAGGCCAGCATACAAGAACACTGTTGGTATTTTGCTTTAATGAAAGCTTCCAGTTTGAGAAAGGTTGCAAACAAAGTCCTCGAAGGATGACTGAGATGAGGTGTTTTGTCCAGAGCCACATAAAGGAAGAAAAAGTGTTATTTTTCTTGCAGGACTTTTTCAGGATGTGGTAATCTGCAATGCCATGAGAAACTGTTCAAACACTGCTCCCTGTGCCCAACTTTATGGAAATATCTTGATCCATTTTAGTAAATAAATGAGTTTTATAAATTTACTAAATACTGAAATCACCTCCCTAATGGTAAGAATCAGTCACATGAACAACTGCCTAGAACATTCACATGTCCAAACACTTCTGTTGCAACAACCATGCAAAGTTTCCACATTCAGCCCCTAATTCTGCCAAAGGAGTGAGTCAGCACATCCTTTAAGCACAGATCAGAAAAGAAATAGCATGTTTTCCTTGTCAGTTAACTGCTGACAGCCACAGAAGCCTATCTATCTGTTACGCTGGAGGTACGATGGACCTATACTGCAAGGCAAAATAGGGAATAGCCTCTGAAGAGTCATCCTTGAGGCCCTTTGCAGAGAATTTATGCAAACAATCAACTTGGTAACGCAGAAGCAAATGACGTTTCACTGTAGGAGGACTTTTTTTGGTTCTTCCACCTCATCTGGCACACGATCAATAAAGCAGTCAAGTGCAATGTACTCTTCCTCCATAAGGAAGAAGGATGTGTCTTTTAGCAAACACCAGGTCTTCAAATGTCTCGCTGAACTGACAAACAGAAATCCTCCGTTCATCTCCAATAGCCAGGCTTTCATCCCTCCTGTTCAAATCACAAATCCTCACAGGATGACTGACTCACAGAAAAATGTATTTGTTCAAAGGTGGATTTTCTCACCCTTACATCTGCTATTTACCAAACTTAACTGCCCTTAAACAAAGGTTCATTTCTTTGCAGCTTGCCTCAAATGTTGCAATAAAGTTTCTAACAGGCATCTGTCACAGTAATAATGATCAGTTGACTTAGTCTCAAGGTAGGATCATGTAAAAAAAAAAAAGGAGACATGCAAAGCTGATCAGCAGTAAAAGTCATGTGCTGCAGCTGATGATTATCCTGACCTATATTCCTACATTTGTCTCAGCATCAATACTCCTCCCAAACCATTTCACCAGTTCCACAAGAAGAGCTGCAGAGTTAACACAGGCAAGTATCTCACTAGGATGTTAGTGCTGAAATATTCACCAGTTTTCATCTGCATCTTCAGCAATCAGAACCTTATCTCCACAGAAATCAGTGCACTAATGAAACAGCGCCCTACGTTCCAACCTCTATCTCCGAGTACAACAGCAAAAACCAGGTTTTTGATTGCTCCTCAACTTACAGATATGTAAACCTTACATGCCTTTATACAGGCCGTATTTAAAAAAAAAAAACAGAAGTGACAGAAGGCTAAGTCCTCAAGGAAAATTTTAAAAAAAAGACACTAAGTTGAACTCCTCAACTTTGAGCCAGTTTGGCTTTCTCTTTCCCTTTTTTTCAGCAGTTAAGTTCCTGGTTCTGAAGGTGAGCCTACAAAAAGAAATCAACCCCCCAGCAAATGAGGGTATGAATGTTTACAGTGCAACTGATAGCCTGTAGTAATCACTTACACCAGCCTTTCACCCCCTCCCCAGTAAACACCGCAAGCTATGCCTCACTTGACATGGTGAGCCCTGGAACAGTCATTACAGGGTGTGAGCACGCACTTCAAGAGCTACCAGCACCATAAATCCACACCCTCGCTTGCTTTGGGTTAACTTGTTCACACAGCGATTCCCTTCAGGGTGATGTAGGAAATTTTATCTGACTTAACTGCATTTGAGACATTTCTAGACAATTGCCTTCATTTTTCCTTTTTCTGCCACACCTCAGAGCTCTAAAATACTTCCCAACTTTCAGTAGCAAGTGAACCTACTTTAACTGCAGCCGCTTTAAAAAATTGTATGCAATTAACTTCTTTAAAACCAGCTTCATTTCAAGAACAAGGTGGCACATCAAATACATAAGGCCTACGTAAGTGACACTACGTTCGGTGCCTTAAAGCTAGCACAAGGCAAGTCTCAGCCAGATCCTTTTTACAGTCCAAAATCTGCCTCAATTTAGGATAAACAACAATCCCATTTCAAGCAGGAGGCTGGACTGGAGACCTCCAGAGGTCCCTTCCATGCAGAGCTGTAGGGAAACTGTCAGCACCTGGACAGGACAGGACTAAGATGTTCAGAGCCATTAACAGCCTAACCTGAACGCCCTGCCCCAAACCTTTAACACAAGAAATTGCCCGTGTCAAGTGAAAGGACACACCAGATTACTAAGAGAACAACTGCTGCATGTCTCAGAGCACCTTAAAAGAAAGAGTGTCTACTTCCCACTCCCTCATTTTTTTTTTAAACTACTTCTTTTTAAAGATAATTTACTTACCCTGGAGGCTAACTTGCTATGCAGGATGGGTCGATGACAACTTTACAAGTTTTAACTCCTGGACCCTTTTCAAGCAGATAAGGCAAGCAGGAACACTGCAACTCCCTCTGCCTTAAATACCCAAAAAAAGAGACACTTGAGTGGTGCTGTCCAGGCAGAATTTGGGCATCTGTGGAGAAGGGCTACGTACCCTCTTCCCTCCTACAGGCTCAGGAAAAGGAGCAAAAAAGCTCACAAGTTTGAATTCACGCCTGCCACAGGAGCTAGCAAAAGAGGCAGCACAAAACAATACTGAATCCTTCCAACCACCTTCAGCTCTGATAAAACAGAACTCATCCCAGCTCTTAAATCCATCCATGGCACATTCCTAAAAGGAATGACCAATGAAATTACTTATTCATATGTATTAACATACAGGTACACTTCATCTTGCATCATATATTTGTTACAAACAGTCATCAACACCCCTGTTAAAGCATTTGGTTTTGTAATTCTGCTTATGTAATAAATAAAACAGTGCACTCAGCTGAGACAACCCATCCAATCTGCAAGTTTAGAAAGTCAACACAGCAGCAGCAAATCATCAAAAGTTCTTGTTCACAACGTGTGTCAAACGGAACCGAGATCAATTTGCACAACACCCGCTCCTTTTCATTCCTTCAAAGTTCATCAACAGCAGTCATATTAACTTTTGGTAATTCACACTCTTCTTTGAAGTGGCAGTTTTCCAGGATTTCCTTGTAATAGTCCTTGAGGTCCGCGTAAGTAGAGATGGTTTCATTCGAGTGAGGAAACGACATCAGTTTTTCATTCAACAGCATCTGCACTTGATACTCTTCTTCAGAGGTTTTCACTTGATCGCAGTGGTAAAGCACAAATACCAGGTTGGCAGCATAAGGCACAATCCGGCCACTGCGAAATTTCCGATGCTCTTGCCTGGCGTAATTGTTCGCCTTGAGAGGCTCATCATCTTTGAAGAAACCCATAAGGGCAAGCAGTGGCTGAAGCGTCTCTGCGTGTCCAACTTGTACAATCAAAGGTGAAGAAATGGGTTTTGAACTAAAAAAAAAAAGAAGAAAAGCGCAAAGAATGAGCAAGAGCCTGTGCTTTAAAACAAACATACCAACACATTGCGCAGCTGTCAGCAACAAAGGCCTGAAGAAGTAGACTTTGAGCTTGTTTTACTCCAGTGCCCGATAAAAACCTATTTGGGAATTTCAAAATATTACAGACTTTTTTTAAAAGCATCCAAGCTTCCCAAGTTTTGTCCCAATTAAAGCTATTGGCTCTTACATAAAATGTAAGAAGTTGTAATAAATGTAGTTAGGCTACAGCTAGAGCCTAATATAAATACGGTAAACAAAACCAAGAAACATTAACGGTGTGTGTCCACATACTCTGTACGTGTCTCCAACTCCCTTTGTGAACATAATCACTTTTGCTCTTCCCAGGTATGGGAAGATCCAGTGACCACACTACTACTAATATCCTGGCTTTGGATTAAACATAAGACTTTGAATTTGAGAGAAGGGCAGCAAAGCACCAAGCCAGCTGCAAGGCTTTGTTAACAGAGAAAACAAATCAAACCCCTCATTAGGTGTGATAGAGTCCCCTTCCACTGCCCTCACATGGAAAGGCACCAGGACATTGCAGTAACTCATTATTTCTGTTAACACAGATCCATTGCAAATAGATATTCCCCCACCACAGGCTGTTTGCAAAAACTCCCTGAGACTTTTTTTTTTTTTAAACAAATGCAATTTTTACTACAAATTTCACAGATTTCCTTTAGTACAAACTTATGGCTAAAATCCAACAGCTTTTCCTAGGATGCTGAGCTGTGTTTAGTAAGATTGATTAGAATCAGTCTTTGTTTGTTTGTTTTTGCCTGGCAGACACAAAAACTACCTGAATGACAAAGCATAACGAACTATTGAGATCATCCAGGATGCAATCCACTTCAAAGACCAATGGTTTATTACTAAAAACATACCCTTTTTCTTTAGCCATTCTAAATACTACAAATTACCCAGAATTTTTTTTAAGTATTTTTTAAAAAACTTCTGCCTAAATTAATCCGAGGTGCAGCAAGAAGAAGCCCCTACCATTTTAGACCTGGATTATAAAGTTTCCAGCATTAATCTTGCTGGATTTGAGGATCAAAACCCTTTTCCAACTGCTGTAATAAAGGATAAGTGACAATTCAATTTCAAGATGAAAACTGAGTCTAAGTATAAACTTATTGGCCCATTAAGAAACCACAGTAAACCCCTACCACCCTCTGACCTAACTACAACCACATGACTGCCTGGACAAGCAAGCAAATTACTGATTTAACACACAAACTGCTTCCCTCACTGGCACACCACCATCAGTGGAGGATTTTAAGGAGTGTTTTTTGCCCATCTCTATGGCCACCAATGCTTTTAACCGCATCTTGTGCTAGAACAAGAATTGTCATTTGGTAGCAAAATACTGACAATTTTTTTCCCCCCTCCCCTATAATACGGTTCAGCTGTTTGGAAGGTACATCAGCATTTACCAAAGTTTAGTCTGAAGACAACGATCCAGTCATTGGAAGAGAACAGCTGTCCCTTTGCAATTTATTAGTCCAAATTATAAGCACGAACTGCTATTACTAATTCTCAAGAATACCAACTAGTCAAAAAGAAGATTATAATCCCTCAGCACACAGGCCAGCAAATTAAGCCACTGATTCATCTCAAGAACAAAGCCTAAAACAAAGACAAGTTTGTGCAACAAGAGGTTAGCCATTGTTCATCCAAAGGAAACATAAGAGCTGGCTTTGCACAAGGAAGCAGCAGCCAAGATGAACGTCCACCTCTTGCTCCAGAGAAGGCTGATGGCTTTTTGGGACCATCTCCAAGTGGCATTCAGAAGCCCAGGTCACTTGTTCTGGCACATGTCATTACACATTTAGCTTTCACAAGACAAGAGGTGATATTTGGCCATGCTCCAGCTGCCACTGAAGTCCACCCACAGATAAGACACATCTTGATTGGCCCGAAAAAGAGGTGTTTCCCCCGCTTCAACCCTAAAGTCTGAAGCAACTGAAAAATGGTTAACTGGGGGACCTGCCTGCAGATTCAAACTTTGATCAGATAAAGTGGAATTCAGTACTGGCACAGGATTGGCTCTGGACTACCAGCTCGATATAGCCATGGTGTTTGTGCAGTCTGAAACGCACCTTGCACCGTTCTGCTCCCTGGCGAGCCTGCAGCTCCTCTGACTAAACTCCTTAGACATGTATGGACATCCATGCACATACTCTCTCCTCAGGCAAAGAACCCATCACTTCAAAAAAAAAAAGTTATCAGAAACCTGCCTCTGCCTCCTGGTCAAAAGAAGCATTAAACCACAGAAAGGTTCTGTATGGAGGATATTATTGTCTTTTCCATCCATGCCTTTGCTGTGCCAAGAGGTGTACATTCACTATAGCCCCTCTTTCAGCTCATCCAAAAATCAGTGGTTCAGCCTACATTTCTCCCCTCGTGATTTATGACCCCTTCCCTCATTTTAAAATTATTAAGCTTTCGGATCCTTTGAACCCTTTTCTCTTCCCTTCCCCCTCGATTTTTTTGTTTCCTCTTACTCATTTGACTACTTCATTTATATCCTGCCCCTCCACACACACCTTCAGGGCAGTATTTTTAGGTTTTAGGACACATTCAGATCCCTCCTGTCAAACAACAAATAGGAACAGCAGCAAAAACCACATGCCTATAGAAGACAACAGAACACTCTTCCTTTGGCTCCCTGTAATTTCCAGCTCAGAGATCTCCTGGGCCAGATGTGGCTTCTACATAATGTAGGAGCTCTCAGTGAATCTGTCCTTTGCCAAATCTCTCCTTAAATGCATATACATTTCTAGCATGCACAACATCCCATGGCAAGGAGTTGCACAGCTTCACACACTGCTACTGTTCTTCTCTCTTCTATTTGTAGATGCTATGTACCAATCTTTCTACTTACAACTTTGCAACAATATTCTTTCCAAGCTGAGAAATCCTACCTTAGTCATTCCACAGTTTTTTCCAAATGAATTATATCCTTTTAGATCAGACTATTAGAAATGCACAACTCAAGACAGTAAGCTACATTGTAAATCCACGCTGCACCTCTGATGCTCTCTGTTTTCTTAATTCATGACATCTAACACCTTTTCTAGATAGCTTACAGAAATTCGAGATACTTCTAGACAACTATAACAACCTTAAAACTCTACTCCTAAGCAGTAAGCTATCCCAGATTCTACCAGACAGAGGACAATAAGATCATTTTTACCATGTGGATTACTTCACAGATCTGCAATTTCCAAGCCCAGTTAGTCTCACGAAGTCTTTTTACAATCCTCCCAGTAGAACAATTTATCTTGAATCGAAGTGCTGCATTTGCTACACCACTTAACTTTTTCCCTGGTCATTTACAACACACTGAGCAGCCCAGATCCTTGCAAATCTGTCTCCACTAGTGACCTGCCTCTACTACAAAAAAAAAAAATCAGTTACCTCTACCCTCCATTTCTTGTATTTTTATTCTTTTTTTTTTTTATACCCACATAAGGACCTTCCTCCTTAACCCTAGCTGCTCGATTTCTTTTGGTAAGGAAACCTGTTGAAAGATGTTTGGAAATCAAGACTGTCTCTTCCAGATCACACTATTTGTACACTTGCTGATCCTTCCCAAGAGCTCCAAGAGGCATCTTTCCTTCTCAAGGAGCCGTATCGACACTACTCCGTAATACATATTATAAGCCATAGACTAGCCTGTAATTCCGATTCTCCCCTGGAGCCGCTTTTTGCATTTTTTCTTTTTTTATTTGTTTCTAAATCATCACACCTGCCGGCCCCCACAAGCTTCTTGGCTGACACCAACATGCACCAGCTGTAATTTCGGCTATTTCATTCAAGTTCTTTTAGCACTCTTGGGGGAGTATCACCCAGCTCTAGCAACTCAGCACATTTTCATTTCGTCCCAGCTGCACACCCTTACACACATGCCTGCTTCCAAATGCCTTGCTCTGTCTTTTATAGTTTACTAAGCAAGGAAGCTAGTACTGTAAATATGCCACTAAAGTCCCCAAAACAAGTGTTACATAGGCATTATTCACTCCACAGGGAGTGGATCTCACACACTCACTCCACCCCCCAAAAAAAAGTTTCAGAGCTGCTAAGAAAAAGATATTAACATTTTGGCTGTCAGCACTAGCTTTAGGTGAAGTTTGGCTTTACTTTCCAGCTGACGATAGCACGAATTTTGAAGCGGAAGTAAATCACAGAAAATATAGTTGACTTCTCAGTTAAAAACAAAAAAAAAAAAACCAGACAGCAAGACATAGGTTTCCAGAACAGAAAACAAATTATAGCATATACACATACACAGAGAGAAGTCTTAAAGAACAAGGAAAGAAAATCTCACAGAGACAGAAGAACACATAAACAAGGCACCCATTCTCACTGTAACTTGAGTTTTTGTTTCACCTGCTTTAGTCTCACAAAATCCTCATGCTGACAGGCCAAACCACCCTGGAGACAAAACCAACCTTTCCCTCTCACAGCTATCCCACTGTATTATTTTAACAGGGATTAAAACTTTTTCCTTATATGATACAATCCGCAGGTTTCAATAGACTCTAACACAGTACACTTCGTTTCTCACCAGCGCTGGGTATCTGATTGTTATTCATGCACTCCCTGTTCAGTCTCTGGGGTCATGACTCCAGTTCAGATGTGGTTTCGTATCATCAAACAAACAACAATAATAAAAATCACCACCAAGGTTAAAACAGCAACAGTAATATTTTTTAATTATGGGGAAATCATTAAGATTGCATCTTCAGAGCATGTACGCAGGCAAAGGTTGCTACTGCCCCTACTTTTCTGATAAAGACAAGCCAGGAGCACAAAGCGCAAACAACAAAACACTGATAAATTCCAAACAGTAGCACAGGCTAATAAAATATTAAGCGGAAGCCCCGAGTTTTCCACACTCAATCTTCTTTACTATCGATTAATGACTCGGCATTGCATGGAAGCGTCAGCCAAAGTTCTCAACATCCTACCCTGGCAACTGCTAATGATATTTCAATGCACTTTTTTCCTCCCTTTTATTTAGTAGTAAATGACATAAGAAAGCGCGCAGATCAGCAGGAAAAAAAAAATCCCACTTCCTACTTTAAAAGGAAATTAAGAGACTGCATAAAACTTTGCTATAAAATATTAAGAGCTTGTCTGAAAGTGATTGCTGGCAATTGATTTCTTATTCATTTTATAGGGCACCTTCAAACAAGTAGAAGTGACTGTCACTAGGCAGAACAAAAGCAGCGTTCATTGAAGAGATGTGTCGACTTCAGCTGCTGAATTGCCCATGCTGTAACCCACTAAGTAAATCTGACCACAGCTGAAAATGAAGAAGTTACTGAAAAATTCATCAGCACAACCCCAAAAGCTAAGTCTCACCATGGAAAAAAAAGGCACCGTGAAGAAGCACGGACGTGGGATTTATCATTCAGGCAAGTTCTGGTTCTCCTTAATCTTAGCAGACTCAGGTTCAACCCTCAATCTTCTGCATCAGCTCACCCATCCTCAACAGTAGATCATTCTTACTCTTCCAGGGCTACTGATATTTCACTTTAGACATGGAAGAAATGAACTTTCTTTTTAAGGAAGTTTAATTCCTAAGCACCGATGTGACTTTCAGCTAGAGACAACCCAAACCCCAGGAGACAGCGGGGTAAAGCTTAGCCCCAGCCAACCTTCAAAGCTCGTGTAAAAATCCCTCCAACAACTTCAAAGGAGGTAAGTTTTAACAACTGTTAAACAAGCAAGCTTAGACCACACTCTGTCCTTTTTCTCCCCAATAGGAAAGCCAGCACAAAGGACTTGAAAAATCTCTACTTTCGGCTATGGGATGAATTCTCCATCCCTCCCCCTGTGATTTATTTCTGGAAAAAACAGCAGGAGCAGCCCTAAGTCTACACAACGAAACAGCAGAGATCAGGGAAGGCACAGTGGCAGTGGTGGGACTCAGAGGGCAGCAGAAACACTTAACAATGGTGTTGCTCAGTGTTATCACCAGTGGGAAGAAGCCAGGGGTGTGGGGGGAGTGCGTGAAGTAAAAAAAAAAAAACCAAAAAAAAATCTATCAAACAGTATTAAGTCCTCGTGCCAAAATTTCCATCTTAAATACCAGAAGAGAACTGTGCTCATTCATTTCCAGAATCAGTACCAACAGAACAAAATGCCACCACAAATATTAATAAGAGAAAGATTTTCTTCATTTCCAACAAGGACATACATGAGCACACTCACAAAGACTAAAGTGTTGAAACACTCACAAGGCTACACAAAACTCATTTAAATCCCTGATCAAGAAGCAACAGCTCTTACCTAGTCCTGCAAGAGTTAATCACCCACAGCTAACTAGGCTTCATTGCATTTCACTTCAGAGCTTCTAGATTTTCAAAGGCTCTTTTCCAAATGATCCCACCTCTCGTGTTCTTGTGGCCCTCATAGATTAAATGTGTTACTGAAGTAGCATCGTGCTGATGCTAAATCAGCATGGTTAAACCATTGTGATGAGCCAAAACCCAATCAAGATCATAATGCCGCTTGTCAAAGCCTTCCTGCCCAAGGCGAATACTGGTTAGACCAGTTCATTTGTGTGTTAGTTGCCTAGGTATTGTTGTGCTTGGTGCTTTATTTCCCCAAGATTAAAGTATATGACTATCAGAGTTGCTGAGATATCTTTCCACAGCAATCCTGAGCAAGCAAGTATTAGGTAATTAATGTGAGATTAAGTTCATTCCGGGAGGTCTGAAAGGCACAAGTAGTGTTTAAAATACCTAGTTCTAACCAGATGGATGAAAAGACACATTCCCAGGGGAGGTCCCCTGGACTGCCCAGGTAGCTGAGAGAAGTCAGCAAACACACATGCTTCAGAAACACTGATAATGCTAAACATGCCACAAGGACCTACTGAGAATTTCATACCTCTTCCTGGTTTCCCTCAAAGCACCCCATACCATGTCAGAAGCCTCATCTTTGAAAGATGGAGCTATCAAAACCAACCACACAGCACGATACAAAGCTGGCGTTTGAGACTTTGGCAGTTTATTAGCAGAATTCATCCCATTTCTCTGATTTTCTGCAAATGAAGTCAACAACTACATACTTTTTCAGATGTACTAATGTAAACTGTGTGGTCTAGTGAACTGTACGGCTGGCACATTGTTCTGTGAATACATGAACATCTTATTACAGGGATCAAGTTTACTCATCACACGCACACCTCTCTGAAGAGACATACTGAGGTCAAGCAGTTAATTTCTGGTTGGTTTTTTTGGTAAGCTATATACTGCTACATAATTAGCAGATGGGATAACAAGCACCTGGTCCAGAAGCTTTCATGATACGCCTTCCCAGTACGCCAAAGAGCCAGGGGACACTGTAAGGACAAGGCTGAAGTGGTCCCATACAAAGCCACATGGAGCCACCTACACCTCCATGACCTCTGAGAGAGGGCCTCTCTGGGGAGCACAGTACTAACACCTCTGACCTGCTTCACACCTCGAAGTAAGCCCACATAGTAAGTCTCATACCTCAAATTAAGCCCATCTGGCTTCAAACTGCCCAGCAATTCAAATAATGTAAATTAGATGTCTACGTGTTATAGCCCTGGTTCTCCTTTGGAGCTACTGGGTGGGTGATCACACACACTGGTTTACAACTCCCACCAAGGGACACAGGAAATCTTGAACCTGCTGACACACCCAGAGAGATAAGAACCTGCACTGGGCAAACATGGGACAGCAATGGCAACCAAGAGGTTTTATTAGAAGAAGTGACTCCGCAATTTGGATCTGAGCAAAAGGGGTTTTTTAAATCCAATTATATAATTTCTACTGCATACGTGGACGCTTTTTTCCTCTCTTCCCTTTGTACATACTAGGAACAGATAGTTTTGAACAGGTAATTGTTTTTAGATAATATATTGAATTTTTGAACTGAATCATAATTTTAAAAGGAGCAATTAGGTCACAGCAGTAAATGTCTACAAAAAGCTTATCAATTGCGTTGTGAACTGACCTGCAAAGAAGGTAGGTTACGTGACACAATAAAAGCTACCAATAAATTGGTAAATTAAGCTGTTAACCATATGGCCTAGTCTGGCGTAACTACAAAGATCACCTTCACTTGATCTTGAACTAGGTTCAAATTCAAGTAAGTTTTTTTTCAAATACCTTAAACCTACTTACTCTCATAGAGGAAACCACCAAATATTCTGCAATGCATACGTGCAGCTAGGTTAGTATTTTCAATCATTAGCCACACACTTTAAATATCAAGAAGGCTACCCAAAGCATACCTCCCAATTTCCAGAGCCTTATGGCAATCCATTCGGACAGTGCAAGTAATAACAGGTATTTCATATCCCCTTTCACGAGCAAGAAAGGCACGTTAAACATTTGAAGCTAGAAGGAAAAAAAAACAACTATAAAACAGCTTTAACGAATAGCTGATTTCCTTAAACTGTGCCACAACCAACTTTCAAACCCACCCCTGCCCAAGTGTGCAGCTGTTAAGGTTTTTTTATTGGATTAGCAGCTTCATATTGCATTAACTCTCCAAATAGATTATGTAGAGCTTTCCTACAGATCCACACCCTACACTGCAGCAACAGGGGCTTCCTCCTGCAATCGTAGTGTTTCCCCTTTCTCCTCCCAAGTTCAGCATGCCAAGTCTTCCCAAAAGGCAAGAAGCCCATGAGCAATGGGATTGAGCTGGCAGTCCCAGCAGCCCCATGGAACTCACAACCCAGACGGGCCTCTTGAGTAGGGATGGGGGCCCATCAAGCCTGAGGTGATTCCTACCATTAGCACCATGTTAGGTGGCGGGGATGGGGGGGAATAATCATAACAGGTTTGGGTCAGTAGCCGTATCTCACATACAAGCCACAAAGAACTCAATGTTTCTCCTGAGGTAAGGTGATACTCATTGATTGCTCCTCTACATCCCCATGTTGAAGCATCTCTAAAATACGCCGGCTTTGGGAAACTGGACACTTTCTGACTGTTTAAACAAATGCCGACTGGTAAGAGCAGCCTTTCAAGCTGCTCAGTAGCACAACTGGCAAGTGAATACGCATGCATGTATCAGTACCTGGCAGTTTCACCAGTATAACGAAGAGCAGGAAGGCTTTCAGTAAGGCCTAGACTCCAGTGGGGGGAAAACCCGACAATTTAACAAAGAGTATTTCCCCATTAGCTTCTTTGACACAGTTGCACAGCCTGACTCTCTATTTTCTAGCTGGAGCAGGAAGACAAGAACTACTTTTTTCCCCCACAAGTCTTCACAGAAGCATGCTTTATGGACTAAACCAACTGCTCAAGTATGCCATTTTGGTACAACAAATCACCTGGTTTAATTTTATATTCAACTTTTGTGATACAACTTTTTTTTTTCAGTAATTAAGAAAATTTGTATGGAAGAGAGAATCCTGGCCCCCAAACTCTTCCTAAAACAAAACCATATTTCCTTACAGACTGGTAAGAAAGTACGGAGGAATGTGGCCCTGAGAGACCCACTGCAACTGTGGTAAGGTCTCAAGGAGCAGATGCTTTCTACTGGAGAATAAATCTTTATTAGATATTTATACTTTGTCGTTACTGAGGATGTAGAAGAATAGGGTCCATGCATGGGTGTGCTAACAGAAGGTGGTCACTAATACAACTATTGATAAATTCAACATCAAACCCAAGTTCCTGAATAGATATTCTAACATCTTTCCACCAGCTGTCTGGATGAGGACAGTTGAAAAGAGCAATCATATAGTGAAAATCCCTTTTCACAGCCTTCAAAACCATTTTGCTGCACCACAAGACCTACACAGAAGAGACTATAGCTAGTGTAAACCAAGAATTCTATTGGAATCCATATGATGAAAGATCCTAAAAAACACCTGAAACTTTTGCCCAGTAAATTGAAGGTGGGACTAATTAACAATAGGTATTTACTACCACTTCCATAATTTTCTTATGAATAGACTAATCAGCAGAAGATATTTTCCCCGGAAGAAAAAAAAGTGACCTTTAACAAGGCAACTAATAAGGCAAGTAAGTTCGGTGAGCAATCATATCTCAAGGTCAATAATCACTTCATGGAAGAAACAGGGTTACAATAAAAACAAGGTTTCTCTTAGTTCATCTGTAACTGGGAACGGAAGCAGGCCTAAGCTATTGAACATAAATAAAGTATGGTACAAAAATGCAGCATTGCCAACACTGTTCTCCAGTGCCATGTCTGGAGCAGTACAGATAATCCAATCCCTCAGCTTCTTGCTGGAACAGAAATGCTCCCCTTCCTGCTTTTGGATAGCTCAATCGAAACTTCCCAGGAAGAAAGGATAGCTTGGAGTAAAGATAATGCTCTGGAATTAAATTTGTTGTTCTTAAATTTTTAAAGCAAACAGCTAGTTACAAATCAACATTAAACACCACTGAATTGAAACAACATTCCACTAAAAGACATTTCATCATCAGAAAGGTTCATTTTCCAAGCAATGAACTGCTGCAGAAGTATTTAACCTGTTGCTTTGAAGTTGCAAAATACCAAAAAAAAAGACACTCACGCACACCCAATCATTTTCTACTGTTAATACATACAGGCATAGTTTTTATTTGCATGGTTTCTTGCTTTCATTTGTACTCTCATATTATCATAGAATGGATTGGGTTGGGAGGGACCTTAAAGACCATCCAGTGCCACCCCCCTGCCCTGGGCAGGGACACCTCCCACTAGACCAGGGTGCTCCAAGCCCTGTCCAACCTGGCCTTGAACCCCTCCAGGGATGGGGCAGCCACAGCTTCTCTGGGCAACCCCGGCCAGGGGCTCACTACCCTCACAGGCAGGAATTTCTCCCTCAGATCTAATCGCAATCTCCCCTCTTCCAGTTTGAGGCCATCACCCCTCATCCTATCACTACATGTCCTTGTAGAAAGTCCCTCTCCAGCTTTCCTGTAGGCCCCTTCAGATACTAGAAGGAGCTCTAAGGTCTCCCCAGAGCCTTCTCTTGTCCAGACTGAACACCCTCAACTCTCCCAGCCCGTCCTCACAGCAGAGGGGCTCCAGCCCTTGGACCATCCTCATGGCCTCCTCTGGCCCTGCTCCAACAGGTCCATGTCCTTCTTACGTTGGTGGCCCCAGAGCTGGACCCAGTATTCCAGGTGGGGTCTCCTCCGAGCGGAGCAGAGGGGCAGAATCCCCCCCCAGCCCTGCTGCCCATGCTGTGGGGATGCAGCCCAGGGGGAGGTGGGCGTTCTGGGCTGCCAGCGCACGGTGCCGGCTCCTGGTGAGCTTCTCCCCCACCAACACCCCCAAGTCCCTCTCCTCAGGGTTGCTCTCCAGCCATTCTCCACCCAGCCTGGATTTGTGCTTGGGATTGCCCCAACCCACGTGCAGAACCATGCACTTGGTCTGGCTGAACTTTACGCAGTTGGCAGGGGCCCGTCTCTCAAGCCTGTCCAGGTCCCTCTGGATGGCCTCCCTTCCCTCCAGCGTGTCGACAATACCACACAGCTTGGTGTCATCGGCAAACTCGCTGAGGGTGCACTCAATCCAACTGTTATGTTGCTGACAGAGATGCTAAACAGCACCGGTCACAGTACTGACCCCAAGGAACGCCATTTGTCACTGGATTCCACTTGGACATTGAGCCACTGACTATAACCCTTTGAGTGTGGCCATTCAGCCAGTTCCTCATCCATCAAATCCACGTCTCTCCAATTTGGAGACCAGGATGTCATGCAGGACAGTGTCAAACGCTTTGCACAAGTCCAGGTAGATGATGTCTGTTGCTCTCCCCTTATCCACCAACGCTGTAGTCCTGTGGCCAGCAAATTTGTCAGGCATGACTTGCCCTTGGTAAAGCCACATTGGCTGTCACCAACCACCTCATTTTCCATGTGCCTCAGCAGTTTCCAGAAGGATCTGCTCCATGATCTTGCAGGGCACAGAGATGACATCGACAAGCCTGTAGTTCCCCAGGTCTTTTTTCCCCCTTTTTGAAAGTTGAGGTTACATTTCTCCTTTTCCAGTCAGTGGGAACTTCAGACTACGACAACTTTTCCAATATAATGGAAAGCGTCTTCATCCACCAGTTCCCTCAGGATTCGCAGATTGATTTCATCAGATCCCATGGACTCGCGTAACTTCAGGTTCCCCAGATGGTCTCATACTTGACCTTCACCTACAGTGGGTGGTTCTTCATTCTCCCAGTCCCTACCTTTGTCTTCTGTGACTTGAGCAGTGTGGTTAGAGCCCTCACTGGTGAAGACTGAGGCAAAAAAGTTGTTGAGTACCTCAGCCTTCTCCATATCCCAGGTGATCAGGTCTCCTGTTTCCTTCTGAAGAGGGACCACATCTTCCTTAGTCTTCATCACTGACACACTTATAGAAGTTTTTCTTGCTGCCCTTGATGTCCTTGGCCAGATTTATGTCTATCTGGGCTTTAACTTGCCTAACCTGGTCCCTGGCTGCTCGGACAGTTTCTCTGTATTCCTCCCAGGCTACCTGACCTTGTTTCCACCCTCTGTAGGCCTCCTTTTTGAGTTGGAGTGTGTCCAGGAGCTCCTTGTTCACCCATGCAGGCCTCCTGGTGTTTTTGCCTGACAACTTCTTAGCTGGGATACATCACTCCCAAGCTTGGATGAGGCCATCCTTGAACGGGGGAACCAGCTTTCTGGGGCCCCTCTCCCCTCCAGGGCTTTATCCCATAGCACCCTACCAAGCGGATCCCCGAAGAGGTCAAAGGCTGCTGTCCTGAAGTCTAGGGTGGCGAGCTTGCTGCACACCCCTTTCACCACCCTAAGGATCTTGAACTCCACTATTTCATTATCTTTGCAGCCGAGGCTGCCCTTGAGCTTGACACTCCCCACCAGCCCCTCCTTGCTCATAAGGACAAGGTCCATCATAGCTCCTTCCCCAGNAGGCCTCCTGGTGTTTTTGCCTGACAACTTCTTAGCTGGGATACATCACTCCCAAGCTTGGATGAGGCCATCCTTGAACGGGGGAACCAGCTTTCTGGGGCCCCTCTCCCCTCCAGGGCTTTATCCCATAGCACCCTACCAAGCGGATCCCCGAAGAGGTCAAAGGCTGCTGTCCTGAAGTCTAGGGTGGCGAGCTTGCTGCACACCCCTTTCACCACCCTAAGGATCTTGAACTCCACTATTTCATTATCTTTGCAGCCGAGGCTGCCCTTGAGCTTGACACTCCCCACCAGCCCCTCCTTGCTCATAAGGACAAGGTCCATCATAGCTCCTTCCCCAGCTGGCTCCTCTACCACTTGGAGAAGTTGTCATCAACGCATTCCAAGAACTTCCTGGATTACTTGTGCCCTGCTGCGTTGTCCCTCCAGCAGATATCAGAGTAGCTGAAGTCCCCCATGAGGACCGGGGCCTGTGAACATGAGGTCACTCCTATCTGTCTATAGAGGGCCTTATCCGCTCCATCATCCTGGTCAAGGTGGCCTCTAGCAGACCCCCACTGTAATGTCACCTGCCTCTGTGTTCCCTTTAATCCTGACCCATAAGCTCTTGGTCAGCTCTTCATCCATGCCCAGGTGGAGCTCCATGCAATTCAGCTGGTCAGTGACAGAGGACAACACCCCTTCCTCATTTTCCCTGTCTGTCCTTCCTAAAGAGACAGTACCCTTCCATTCCAGCACTCCAGTCATAGCAGCCATCCCAGCACGTCTCGGTGATGCCGATGAGATCATAGCCCTGGAGGGGCACGCACATTTCTAACTCCTTGTTTGTTCCATATGCAGAAAAGCACTCCAGCTGGGTGTTTTACCTGTGCATCCCCGCTGGCTCCTATAACCTCAGGAGTCCCTGGCTCATCTCCATAAGACTTCCGAGTGTGCTGCAGTGTACCCAGCACATCTCGGAGCAACGCTCTCACTAGCACCCCACCCCTCAAACCCACAGGTGCCATCGCATGGCTTCTCACAGGCAAGTCTAATACCCTCCTTCATTAAGTCTGTCAATGAGCCCTGCTAATGCGCGAGCAGAGACCTCCTCCCCCTCCAAGAAAGATGAACCCCCTCCGACACCAGCAGGCTTGGTGCCCTGTAAGCCATCCCATTCTCAAAAAACCCAGAACTGTGGTGGTGAAACCAGCCACGGAGCCATGTATTAACAGACTGAGCGCGTCTCTTCCGGCATCACTGCCCACAACTGGAAGATGAGAAGAAAAGATAAACTGTGCCCCAGATTCCCTTACTAACCGTCTCAAGACCCCGAAGTCTCTTTTAATCTCCCTTGGACTACGTGCTGCAAGTTCATCACCACCCACGTGGAAGAGCAGCAGTATTGCCGCAGGATCTGGGATAAGTCTCTCTCCATAGATGAAAGAGCATTAGTTGCACCTCTGCTCTCTAGATCACAAGAGACACAAGCTGTTCCGGTACGCCGGCGGTGGCAGATTGCCACACATTCTTAAGAGCACCGGGTTACCCGATTCAGATTACACCGAAGTCTTCAGTGCTTTAAGACTGCCACCTTACGTTGTGGGATGGAGCGACACACTCCTTTTGCGGAAGGCAACACGCTTAGGAAGCTTTCAGTTCCCATTTAGGATGATGCAGACTAAACAGATGGCTCACCTAGCTTTGAATTTTGCAAGGTTTTTAGAGTCTCGATCATTTAGATACACGTGCAATCTCACTACCTGCTTCCTTCTGCGGTGGCAACGCAACATGACAGCCCCAGAGGTTGCAACCAAATTTCTGCAGCCAGAGCTGAAAGATGGGATGAAGTTACCTCGGTCCTTCAGTGCTCCATCTCAGACACCTATTCTTCCCAGGAATCTTGCTCCCTATTGTCATTTAGTGAACGCTGATCTAGTTCTCAATACATCAGAAGTATAGGTAAAGATTTTGTCAACTATGGCTTTTTTTTTATTATTAAACTTACACAGTTGAGACACACAGCTGCAACTAGTGGAATTTTAAGGACTGAAAAGGTATCACTCTTCAAAGAGTAAACTACACTAAAAGGCAACAAAATCAATCACTCTCCTTACATGAGTCAAGCTGCATTTAGAAGTTACTTCGCAGATTTCAGGATAGAGAGGTATTAAGGGTCTTGCTTGCCTGTTTTTCTTTTAACCTGCGCTTCTTCCTGATCTTCTCATCCCCAGTTCTTACTCTCTCTGTTTGTAGAGACAGCACAAGACAGAGGCAATCACAGCAGTGTGCTTGTCAATCTCTTCACAGGTGGCTGTTAATGACCTGTACCCTAACATATTTTTCATTTAGCTCTCTAGTAGGCTGAAGAAAGGATGCAGAGAAGTTTATTTAAAGGGTGACCTAGCACAACCACTGCTTTGACTCCACCACTACCAAGAGGTATCCCTGACTCCCTCACAAACCTTAAATTTCCAGCATGATCATCTGACACTACAACTTCTTAAGCAGTCTTGGCTGGAGAGGGGTCACTGTCCCCCGCTGCCCACCTTTCATTCACAGAAACCCCTCCCGAAAGCCCAGCTTTAACCCACTCACGGCAAAATGAACAGATGCGTCTCCTTTGTGCCGGCTGGTACACAGCACAGGTAAGATTCAGAAAGGCCTCTGACCACCGCTGCCACGCAATGTGGCAACGTCCTGTAGGCTCCCATCCTCGGCTCTCATTTCCAACCCTGTATGGCCCCTTCCCTAGGCTCACATCATCAAGGCACCAATCCGGACACAAGCATTGGGAAAGCCTACGCAAAGGCAAATTTTCAACGCGTTTACCTTCTCAGGTACTAAGCCAATGCTGTTTTAAAAACAGACACATCAGTCTGGTTTTGCAGCTGAATCCCCAAAGTAATTTAGATAAACAGTACATGTACTGTTTACTTAGTGATAACCCCACCTTAGATGAAAGAAACTATATCATGTATTAAATGAGATCTCAACATTCCTGTGTCACTCAGAGCTCCAGCTATGAACACAGGGTATCTCTGCACCCCACAGTAAAGGACAGCAAAAAAGCCAAATGACTGAGAACTCTGCTTCAACTGACTTATTTACACAGTACTTCTACCACTGTTAACGTCCAGGTTGGATCCTCAGTCAGCAGACTTTTAAAGGAGTAGAACTTCTTTGCTATCTGCTCTGTTATAAATCAACTTTACAGATCATTCCTCCAATCCAAAATGTGAATGCTACTTCTCATTTCAGCCTGTCAACTAAAAGGGAAAAAAAAATGTTTTCCAACCAGTTATCAAATAAATGAGAAAATACATACTTATGGCCTCAAATATCTGTGACTCTTGCTTTTCTTTCTGAAACATAAAAGCCATTAACATCATTCTACTGGATGTTTGCTAGAACTACTTTGAGATATTGAAAATAAAGTCACGAGGACATTAGGAATACAATACCATCCACCACACGTAACTGATGTTTACATATCAACACTAAAGCCGAATTTGCTGGTTATAAGTTAAAGCTATTTGTAAATTAGTTTCTATCAAGTATTTAACAACACAACATTCACGCAATCTTATGATCATATCCTTGATACTGCATACTTTTATAGACATTCCCACACTTATCTAATAAGGTATTAATTTGTGTGATTGACAACTAAACTATGAATTTCTAATTTCTCATTTTGCATGAGGAGCACGCACACAAGCCGGAAATTAATTCTTGTATGAATGCACTGCACTTAAACCCAAAGCAGCATTCAAAAAAATAGATTACGAGCACATAAAAGCAAATGCAGTTAATTCTGCGACACAGACATCCCAGCCTGTAACCAAAGCCTTTGTTTTCTCTACGCCACAACAGATCCCAGTTCCATTCCTATTATGCTTCTCCCCATCATACCAATTCACAGGAGACAAGATCAAAACCAAACAGATACTGCATCCCGACCACTGACTGATACCAGCTCACAGGAGTAAACAATACACAAAAATAGCACAGGCATCTCATTTCAATTTTTAAGGAAATACAGGGATGGTTTTACCCATGACACTACAAAGGCTGTTTTGAGCACTGCGCAACTCAGCAGACGGAGTACCACCACTACGGTTCTTCCTCTGACACAAAGTGACTGTCGTCAAATCATGGCAAGAGATGAAGACAAACCACTTCATCAGACCACCATCCTTTGAAGACACCTGGTTACTGTATCTTCAACCCTCCTAACAGTTACTTGTAAGGCCCAGTATCTTCCTACAGCTACAGTGTTGTTCCCAAACTGCAGCTTTGCTCTAAGAGAATAAGGATGGGAAACTAAATATCCTAGATAGAATTCTCAGACTGGCCGGCTGAACCACTGACTTTGGATTCATGGAACAAGTGAAGGCGTTTACGACAACTTCAGGACAGAAGTGTCTTTCTCCTGTTCTTACAAGGCACCAGGTACATCACCGAAAGTCTGCCCTCCCCTAGCTGCAATGAAGCAGGTTTGTTACAGCAAAGCTGGTTTTCTGTTACAGCCCCAGCCTCTTGGATCCTGCAACAAGCTGTTCTAGTTCAGAATCACTGTGTGGATTGAGCTGTAAAAATTATTTTTCCGTAATTACATTTTGGTACCTTTAGTCTGAACAGAAAGCTTCAATAATGCAAAAGACTCAAATCAAACACATGCAGAAAGACAGACTGCCACGCTGAAGTACTTAAGTAACCAGATAACAGAACATATCACGGGGACGCTTTCAACCCACAGTCTTCCATTTTCACCACAAATGATTTTTAACAAGTTTTATTTTAAAAAAAAAGCTCGTTGTTTTAACTCAATGGTGTTCTCTTCCTGCACAGTTTGAGAGGAGGCCATTATCAGACACAGCAGCTGGCTGTCCCTTGAAGGCCTGTGTGGGTCAGCAAGTTAAAAGATGGAAATACATGAGCTGTGCACAAGAGCATCAGTGGAAGAAAAAAAAAAATCTATACTCTTTACAGTAATACTGCTCTATTAAAAATTTTATTCTCTCCATTAAGATTCTCCTAGCTCAAACTCTCCTGGCATTGTTATGTTTGGAATTAAAGTACTTAACTTCTATTCACATTAAATCCAACTCCGGATTAACCACAGAAAGCTTTTAGCCAAAGTACAAAAGCCTTTTTATTTACCTTTTGCTCTCTTCCACTGCTTTGTCCAAATGCTGGAAAATATCTTGGAATAAAATGCAGCTGGAGCGACTATTGATGTCATAGCCATATCCTCTCTTCCAGTATTGCTTCAGGTCATTCAGGTATTCCAGTACCTAAAGTTAGAGAGTTCCCAAGCTTTTATTATGGCACAGAGGGAAAATTAAAAACCCACATCCTGGAGCAATGATGTTACCACACACTGCAGGAAATCAACAATTCTTTGGCACACAAGAAAAACCACAACATCCAAGGTCTTAGAAGACCTAGAGATTTGCTGTCCTCCAAAATCAGGGTGTTTTATCATATAAGCAAGACAAAGCTGCCCAGAGCATTTCAGATATTACAGAAATAAAAGCACTATATAAATTAAGCACAATAGGAGAACCGTTTAATCAGGACAAGTCAAGACTGCACCAGTATTTAAGAAGGGTATTTCAGTCCAGCTGCCTGATTAATTCAGAACTCTTTGGAGACCAAAGAAGTGCTTCATTAGGTTGAAGAGTAAGGGGCACACAACTTACAACTTTTGACTGTGCAAGGAATTATACATATTTGTACACTAAGGCATCTTTTGAAGGCTTCTCAAATAGCTCTCCCATTTAGCACCTACCTTGGCATCTTCTTCGCTGAAGAGTGAACACCATGGGGAGGTCACATTTTTTATAGCCAACTCATACGAGCAGGTGAGAAAAGCCACTTGAACGAGATCTGCAATAAACCCAACAAACAAGCAAAAGATAAACCAGCGCTACACAAGGAGCAACTTTCCTCACAACTTGCCTCTAAAATGACACATAGTTACAATTTAACAATGCAAACAATGTAGTCTAATAAATAATCGCCCCTCCGAAGGCCAAGCGCCAAAACCAAGCAGCTTTCAACAGCACTGTCACACAGAATCCACATTTCAAACCGCAAGCTCTTCACGTTACATTGCTACAAAGGGAAAGTGAGAGCATCTCACATCAAATGCTGGCACATCTGCTGATGTACACACCATAGGTGTCAACGGCTAGCGCGTCCTTGTCACCACAAAGGGCAGAAGAGTCAACAGGAGGAAGGTGAGTCTTTTCAACACAGACCAGTCTTTGACCACCATGACTCATTCTCCATGTTAGCGGCTGGGTTTGAGCAGCAGCGTGCCGCAACTTTGGGACTGCGGCTTTAGGGACATGCTGGAAAGGATTGCAACAGCTATTTGGGAGGGCTCCCCCACCACTCAGCCACACAGGGAAAACCTGGCACTTCTCTGCTGGAAAAGCAAAGTTACAACACAGACATACCTTTTCCCAAGGTTATTTGTGCGTTTGAATTGTAACGGGTTTTACAAAAGCCGCATCTGCTCAGCAAAGCAGAATTAAAAGAATAACCCACTCATATGCCTCCAAACAAAGGTAAAGTTGATTTCACCTACAGGGAATGCTATTTTCAACTGTCTTTTTCTTCTGACCGCCGACAAACAAGCATTCATTACTGCAACATCAATACACACTTGCAGCCTTACACATTTAATTAGAGAAGGCATCTCCAATTTACAGTGTATTTTAAATTAGCTATTCTGCATAACCACTGGGAAGTCGCTCCCAGCCAGACTCGGGGCAGATGCCACCTGTAAGAGGGCATCATTACCTGCGTTCAGCTCCTCCACCGGCAAACACAAGGCACTCGTGACCTTCTCCAAGACCTTCCTCATCTCCGGCCCCTCTTTGAAGGCATCCACCTGGCACATCGCTGCCTCGTTCTCTTCCACCAAGGCCACGAACTTGGCGCAGTGGTCGAAAAACCGCATCAAGGCATCGTTGACTTCCACCTCCACCTCTGGAAGCGAACGCAGACCTCAGGGATGCAGCCGTGGGGGGAACCGCCGCCATCCCATGGGGTGCCGGAGGGGGTCGGGGGGCGGCCACCCTGACACCCTCCCGGGGACAGAGTATGTGTGTGTGTCCCCACCAAAGCACTACGCGGGGGGCACACGGGGTGCAGGGTGCCCTCAGCCTGGGCATGGGGGACACGGCGCTGGCCTCACGACGTCCCTCGGAGGGGGAGGCCGCGGCGGGTCCCTCGGGGAGCGGGGGGAGGCCGGTCTTACCGTCGCTGCCGAGGCTGAGGGAAGGCCCGAGCCCGTGGCGGAAGGCGGCGCCGCTCTGCAGGCAGCGGTGCTTGGAGCTGCTGGCCAGCACCAGGCGGCGGCGGGCGGCGAAGAGGGCGGGGAAGCGGGCGGCCAAGCGGCGGGCCAGGTACTCCATGTCGCGCCGGCCCTGCGGCGCTAGCCGCCCGTCGAGGCTCTCCTCGTACCACATGGGCCAGGCGGCCAGGGCGGCGGCGGCGGGGCAGGCGGCGGCGGCAGGGCGGCGGAGCAGGCGGGCGTGCAGCTGGCCCAGGCGGCGGATCTGCCCGGCCGTGGGGTAGCGGGTGCCGTGGCGGAGCAGGGCGCGGAGCTGCAGCGGCGCGCAGGCGGCGGGCAGCCGCGACCCAGCCGCGGCGGGACCCAGCGAGAGCGGGTCCCGCAGCAGGTGCGGGTTCACCTCCTCGTAGCGGGACTTGGTGCCGAAGTAGCCGCTCAGCCCCGCGCTCGCCGGCGGCAGGAGGAGGAGGAGGAGGAGCGGGAGGAAGGCAGCGGAGCGGAGCGCAGCAGCTTCCCGGCGCGGCGCCATGGCGGCAACTGCGCCGCTGCCGCAGGAAGAGGCGGAGCGGAGCGGAGCCGCCTCTTCTCGCCTTCCCCTCGCCTCGGGGGCCGAGCTTCGACCGCGGGGGCTGGTAGCTGGGCGAAGAGGAGGTGGGTCTCCCTCAGGGCTGGGCAGGTGTGGTAAAACCCCGCCTTTTTGACCCATTTATGGCCCCTCACAAGGCTAAAGCCCCCATTCTCGTCCCCGCCTTGTGCCTGCTTCGGGTGGGCGCCTGCCAGAGGAAGGGGAAGATGGTGTCTCCTCTGAGCCTGGGCTATCTCTCCTCAGGATTTTGCCCGTGTGAGGGGGAAAAAAAATAAAACCAAAACCACCTTTTTGACTCATTTATGGCCCCTCATGAGACTAAAGCCCCCCATTCTCATCCCCGCCTTTTGCCTGCTTTGGGTGGGCGCCTGCCAGAGGAAGGGGTAGCCCTGGGTGAGGCAAGGGAAGATGGCGGCTCCCCTCAGCTTCGGCCATTTCCCCGCAGGACTTTGCCTGTGTTGGGGCGGGGAAAGGAGAAAAAAACCTCACTAGAAAAGCCTTTTGGACCCATTTATGGCCCCTTGTGATGCTAAAGACCCCAATCCTCACACCCCCTTTTGCCCACTTCAGCAGGTCTTGGCCTCCAATGTGGGCTGCATCGTCATTATCCACAGAGGCCAGTGTGATGGGTGAGTGAAGCCAAGATGGGGCTTTTGAGGGCGTTTTTGTCTTTTTTTGCCCAAAAGGTGTTGAATTCCATTCAAAGCAGAGCCAGCGTTGGGCTGAGAGCGGGGTGTGGATCACTGCTGCCAGGGGTGGCACCAGGGGTTCACAGGCGCTGTGGAGTGTTACAGTTTTTTAATGCGTATTTTAATGCGTTCCCTGCAGGAGTGGGTTCAGGTGGAAATACGTGGCTGTGGAAAAGTCAAACAAGTGGGAGTGCAAACTTTGCAGCCTGGGATGCTTCCAGCCAAGGAGTAGTGTCCGGAGAGCCGCCGGTGCCAGTTACAATCCTCATATCTCACTGGCACCACTGGTGGCTCGGCATAGAGGCATTGTAATGACCCCTCCAGAGAAGCTCAGAAAGGTTTAGAAAAACAAAGAATAAAAAGGGGCATTCTGTGGAAGAGCCTGAGCACGCCACTGACGTGTCGGGTTATAAAACTGCTTGGGAAGAAGCATAAGTGAAAACATCCCCCAGTGCATAAGCACAACGCCCCCAGTGCTGATGATACTTGTTTTCAACAAAACCCTGGATACTAAACAGGTATCATCTTGTAGCTAAGGAAACTGAGTTATTCGTAGCAGAAGCAAGGCTTGAGATTAACAAAACATTCCAAGTCTCAAGAAAAGGGCTTAGCTTTTGGACCACAGCACATCCTAAATTACAACTAATCAGGTCTTACCACTCTGAGAGCGAACAGTTTCTGCGCAATGTGCCGTCAGTTTCAGAAAGTTGAGTTAGTCAGAAGAGGCTTAGCTGTAATGTAAAATTACAAAACACAAAATGCATCCTGTTTTACCTCACACCAGGACATTGTGAGACCTATGTTTTATACACCAAAAGAGCAGGTACTTTACTCTCTGCCTACACAGTCAGGCTGTTGCTTATGCAATTGAGAATTTTCACAGAATAAATAGATTTTATGACACATTTAGTCAAGTAGTGAAATGCTGTTGTAAAGTACGTATCTCACCTGTCTCCCACCTCATCAATAACCAAAACAAAGTGTTAATGCAGTGATACGCAAAGGCTCAACCAGTTAGGGTAAGCAAAGCCTTTAAAGCTGAGAGAGAAAGGGGAAAGAAAAGTATAGGAATAAATGTTTTAAAGCTTCTGGGCAAAGTTATGGGCTCTCTGGGTTAAACCAGGGTGGTGTGACTTGACTGTCTCATACTGATGTTGTGCAGAGCTACTTGCCTTGTTTCCTGGTGGCTTTGGGAAAGGAAATATTACAGTATGCAAAGTAAATTATCTCGTTGAAGGCTTTGGCTCAACCCTCTGTAGTGTGAAAGGTTACTTCTTACCAAGCATAATGGAGACTTTTAGGGTATATAGCAAAAATTGGAACAGTGAGGATTTTGTTCTGTATGTTTCATAGAGATGCAACTAATAAGGGGTTTGATTTGTGATCTCTTGGTACCTAGCAGCAAGTATGTCAGCTATCAACAAATTAATGTCACTTGAGAGGTAATGCAACTCAGTTGTTTCTGCTGGGGCTTCTGTTTCAGCCGCATCTGGGTCGCAGAGCAAAGTGCTTCGCTGTTTCTGTCACCGTTCATGGCCTGTTCCTCTGCGCCTTGCACAGCGTGCTGCTTTTCCTGTGCTGAGGCAACTTGAGGCAGTTGTAGGTAAGTACCCAAACAAGTACAGTGCTGAGAGGCAGATGGGTTTGGCACTCATAACCCAAGTTAAATTTCTGTCTAGTCATTAAAGATCAGAAGTCTTTGAAATGATAACTTCAGGAAAAAGGAGCAAAGTCTGATTCTCTATTGGAACGCAAAAAATTGTCTTGAACAAATGCATGCAAACCCAGCAGTATGTTTCCAGTTCTGCAAGGGATATGGCCAGTTCCTAGACTTTTATTTCCTATTTTAAATATTTAAAATATTCCAAGGAGTGTTTTCATGCACAAGGTGATTTTACACCAGTATTCTTCATACCGGTTTCTATCATTGTGTGTATCACCAAGACCCTACTGCTGTCTTTAAGCTACACTAAGGATCTGAAACGAGGAGAACAATCCCATGGTGATTCAGAAGATGATCTCCCCACTGGAGAGGTGGAACACCTATTGCACCTCATTTTAATTGCTAGCATATTAAGCAGATAAACAAACTTAATGATTGCATAAGCATTTCACTGGTCGTGGAGCTGTGCTGGGAAGGGCTCGGGTTAAACATGGAAAATAGAAGTTTGTGCAAGAATGTGAGGCTAGTAACTAATTATTGTTTAAAAAAAAAGGACACGGTCTACTATAAAACCAATTCAAAAGTAATTCAAAAGTAATTCAAAATCAGTGAGATAAACAAAAGTATTTTGATCATAGTACAGCTCGTTTAGATGTAAAAGGTTCCTCAAAAATGATTGCTGAGAGCTTTCCAGTTTTACAAAGCTGGACTAAATTTGTCAGTAAGCATTTCAAGACCAGTGCAGAGAAGTAAGTTGAATTTCAGTTTGAAAAGAGGTCCAGAGGGAAAAAAAATCCAAATGCTCCATCATCATTTCATATGATCTTCTTTAGTTTATATGAGGCATATCTAACTAGTAATTTTTAGCATATCGTTTTTTATAACAAAATCAGCATGAAACAACCTACAGTGCAGTTTTCAGAAAACTCAGTCTAGTTGTTTTGCAACCTATTGAGGGTGTTTTATAAAGTACCAAGACAAATATAAATTCCGTCTTCTACATAGTTACTCACTGTAACAAATATCTCATTGGTTTTAGTAGGAAAATGACTTTTTTAGCATATAGCTAAAATATACAAAATAGCAGTGTGCACGTGAGCTTATGTGTGTGAGAGAGAAAAAGAGAACCCATAGAGTGTAAATCTTCAGATGACTTTAAAAGGTAATTAAAAAAAAAACTGATTTGTGATTGCAATTTCCATTCCCGAAAGGGAATTCTATGTCCTGAATTGTCAAGTGAAGAGAGTTACCCACACCGTGATCCCTTACTTGCTCCTATCACAACACATTAAATTGTCACATCCTATCATACCACATTAAATTGTTCAGTTATGCCTTTTGGGTGGCTCTAACAGGATTTTTTCTATGTATCTATTAAGATAGGGAAAAATCTTAGCGATAACATACTGTTCTGTGATAAGCCTCTAATTATTTCCGCTTCTTAGTGTGTTTTTGAAAACATTAAGAGAAAGACCTGCTTTTAAAACATGTTTTGTACGTGATGGAGTCTGAGTCCATAGAGGCCTTTGTGGCCTCTGGTTACATAGGAAATTTTTGAGTGCTGGTCTCTGCTGAAAATGTTGCATTATTCACATGTTTGCATGTGAAGCTGCGCTCTTTTCAGAACTTCTGCGCAGGGAAGTTCTGTCACCTTCAAAATAAAGACCAGATTACTCAGACGCGTAGTGCCCACGCAGGGTAAGTCGAGGTACGTGGACATCATTGCTCAGATAGTTCCACGATGTGTCAGAGACAAATGGGACAAGTGAGTTAGAAACTGGGTAGGTATCAACCTGCCTGATGCCACTTAGTCAAACACAGCCTCTGGGTGCTGAAAATACCACTTTTCCTCCTTCAAAGCTTGTCCTGACATAGAGCATATCTTCTCTCTGGAGAACAGCTCCAGTTCATACCCCAAAACATTTACAAAGCAGCCAGGTTGCCATTTTCACCCTCCACAAGTATTGCGATGTCCTTTTTTGATCCTTGTTGTATCTTCTTTATGTTTAAATTAGAAGAAAAAAAAAAATACAATGGTGCCTGCTCCAAATGCAACCCTATCAAATTGTTCTCTCGTTTGTTCTCCTTTATCTTTTTCCATCTTCAAGTATGATGATGCTGGGGGTGGTTAATTCATGTCACATTTCCATTCACTAGCATTTCTTTGTTCTCTTACAGTGCAGTCAAGTAATTTTCAAAGAACTGTCCCGAATAATTTCCTTATTTCTGCTTCTTCTATGGATTTTCCTTAGAGGTGCATCAATTTCCAAACCGAGCTATATTCAAAATGCAACCGAAAAAGCTAATGCACTAACCTCTTCTGAAAACACCTTTTTTTCAGTAAAAAAACCTTTTTTTTGTGTTCCTCAGTGCTTTGATGGCCTGTAATTACCATTAAGAGCAATATATTTCTTTAGCAGTCAAAAGGCAGAGAAAACATATTTTTATATGTCCCCAGCTAAGTCAATGTTATTAGTTGGACTTTTCAGGAGCAGAGAAACTGCTCCCATTGCCAGTCTGAGCATTCCGATAACATAAACAGTACAGAATTCACTGCCTGCAGATGTAGAAGGGAAGAATGGTTCTAGGTTTTGGCTCTCTGTGTAACATTTTTAAAACCAATGATTCTAATTGCACAGCCCAGGAAGGAAAAAGTGTTGGCCTCTAATTTTGTGTTCTGCTTTCTTTCTCATGCAACCCGTCCTTTCATTTTCTTTCAAGCAACAGGTCTCCAAGCAAGGACCTCTTCCTGCTGGCTGCCAGGTATTCCTTACTATCTGGTGGCCCACCATGGTTTTAGGAGAAGAAATAAGAGCTGAGCTTCACAGTCCTGGAGTAGCAGGGAAGTACGAAACATGCGAGTGGTGCTGTTCAGACACCCTGGCCTCGCTGTTGGGTGTCATCTTCAGAATAAGGTCCGCATAGCTTCGGAGAGGTTGCTCAGAGCAGAAAGCTATCCTCTGTTCATTCGGTGTTTACGTATTTCTTCTCCCTAAGTAAGTGAATTTCAACTTTTGAAGGCAGAAAGCAAACCCAACAAGATCCAAAGGCACTGCATGCTCCAGACCACCCAGTTCTACCTTATTCAACTGGGTGAAACCTGCAGACAGGTTGATGCTGGCTTTCGCCAGCAGTGGGGGGGCTGCAGGCTGGGGCTAGGCTCAGCATGGCTGAGGTGCAGACGGCAGCCCAGCTATGAAAATCTACATGAGATGTGTTACCGTTCTGGCTCTTGGCCTGGGCAGGAGGCCTGGGGCAGGGTAGAGACGAGTTGATGGCAAGTTTGATCTGCATAAAGAGAGTCAGGAAGATGAGGTAGTATGGTGGAGACTCAGAGGAGGCAGAGGGTGCAGGCTTGGAGTATCTCACCCTGCTTTTGGGTCATGCCTTTGCACTTGGAGACGATGCACCAGCACATTAGCTTTGGGATTTTCTTGTGCACTCTGTAACGTCAGTGGTAACTGAGCTGCTTTTATTTCTCCTATGAGGAGGGTGACCCTCTTCCCCGTGAACTTCACTGGCTCACATGCAACTGCTTGTGTTTGTGTTCAGCAAGCAAAGCTGAGGTTCCACTGCTGCTGGACGAGATGGTAGCATCCAGAAACCCAGGCTGTTGATCCTCTGTCAGTTGGCATCACATCTGTGCTCTCCGGTGCAAAGCCAGGTCAGCAGAGCGGTGCTCAATTTGGATGCATGTTTTTGTACCCTAGGTGCAAAATCGCTTTAATCTGGGGGCGCTACCAGATCCTTACTGCTTCCTTTTGAAGCGTAGGCTCCTCAGAGGCACTTTCTGTTCTTTTGAGGGGTGCTTTGTCTTCTGTGCCTGTGAGCAGGGAGCAGAAACACATTCGTAGCTCATATGGAAAGGGATGGTGTTTTCCTTAGCTGATGCCGTATTTAGGTTAGCAATCAGAGAACTGGAAAAGGAATGACACGTGCACTGGTAATTATTGCTTTCCACAGAAAGGGTTGAGTTCAGATATCGTCCATTCTATCCTAATGGAGAGAGAGCGAGCATCTCCTCATACTTTTGGTTGCTTGCATGGCATTCCAGTTTGGGACTTGCAGCGCTGCAACTTGTCAACAGTTGTCAGTGGGAAGCCTATGACTGGCCTGCTTGGTCTGGAAATCATCTTTCCAGTCCCTCCTTCCCATTGTGAAGGGTGTCTTCTTTAGAGCTGCTCAATGTGTTGTCCTTGAGGTTGGGGTCAAAATCTTTTCCCAAGCTCCCCAGGCCTGCTTTTCCATCTGGCTAATTTGTTTAAATAATAGCTTATAATTAAGGTGGAGCCACTGCCTGCTTGCTGATGGGAAAGGCCATCCTTGACCTCGATTAACCCTGAGACTACATCTCCATAACTGTGCTTGCATTCTGTTTTTGTGGCCTTCTGCCACTCTGCTTTTTCAGTTAGCCCCCCAGCGCTTGTGATATCGGTCCCGTTTGCTGATGTATGGGGAACACAGTGTTCTCGGAAACCCGGAGTGCTGTAACATACCTGGGATCGTGGCTCAGGCCTCTCCCTTCTGGAATGATGTTGTTTAAATGGCTTGATCAGTGTGGCTATGTTGTAATGAGCCTGTGTGTCACATGGCTTGTTCTCCCAGAAAATATAGAAACCTTTGGTGATCCTAAGTGGTTTGAACTATTTGCAAGCAGAGTTTCTGGTCTTGCAGTGTGACTTCACCCTGTGTGGGCAACTCGCATCAGTGTGACAACCCCATAATTATGTGGCTTGTCTTTCTGGAGCTTGTCAAGCCCTTCCATTTCTTGAGCAGCATGATCCTATACAGCAAACACACTCAGGCCGTGGAATGGCTTGGAGTTTGAAAAACATAGAGAGAGATTCAGAAACCCTCAAAATCCAGCCAAATTGAGTTTTCCAAGAGTAAAAATAAATAATAACAGTCTCTTTTTCCACGTAAGTAGGAGGAGGAGAGAAAATACACAACGTGGATGTGTGCTTTATATATGGAAAAGGTAAATTTCTGGGTTGTATTTTCACCAAATAGAGGGCAGGAAAAAAGCTCAAAGATCGTAACATGCTTAAAGCAAGGGACTAGTTAGAAAAGTGAATCATGCAAAGATTGGCAAGTGTAAAAATTAATCCAGCGGCAACCTTTTCTTTATGGTTCTGTCAGAGTGGGTTTGGGCGTATGTGGCCAAAACCAGCCATAATAATAAAGTTTGTTGACAGCACAAAGCTTGACAGTGACTAAGTGCAGAAAACAACCAGTCAGAGATGGACTGAAACTAAACCGTGAAAAATTGTGTGCTTGTAGCAAATGGCAGGGATTTCTACTGCAAACTCATCAGCTCAAAATAATAAAGGAAGAGAAAGGCTTGAACAGACCAGCTGATCTCCGGGCAAGTGTGAGCCATCCATGCAGCATGGCCACATAATGGCAAATAGGAGTTTATGTCAGGTCAGAAGAGATGTTATCAGTAGAGACAGGGAAAGATTAACATGAGCCAACGTGGGTATTGCTGCGATCGCATCTGGAAAGTCACAGTCGCCCAAGTGCGGAATTGCACAGAAGCGCTGCTGGGGTGGTGCACGTCTTAGGAGAGGACAGGCAGATGGGTGCAAACTGGACACGAGTGAACGTGGGCTGGATGTCGGGAGGTTTCTAATCTGGAAAGGGCAGCTTTGGGAACAGCATTCTACCAGTGAGGCCTAGAGGTGCTCAAGATAAATTTACCAAGCTTGGTGAGAGGAGTGAAGTGGTTTGCCTGCCTCTGATGGCAGAACTCGCTGAGACAGGGTGCTTCAGTCCTGTGCCCTGCTCTACTCTGCTTCTGAGCAGAGCTTTGAGCCCGCACCATGCTTTCACAGCCGAGCTTCTTGCCCAAGACAACGGGGATGTGATAGTGACAATGCCGATAGGATGACCTTCTGTGACCAGCGCCATCCATCCTGGCGTGAAAAGAGGGACAGAAAAGCTCTGAAAGAGCTTCAGAAAAATTCCGTGTCAGGAGCTGGCGTGAATCAAATCCAACTGTACCACGCTGCATTCAAAGCCATGTCTCGTTAAATCATTCAGGATGAGGAGCTGGAAACAGAGGCAGTTGCCAATTTATTCAGCAGATGTACAGTCACGGCTGGTCAGCAGCTTTCTAAAATTACAACAGTCATCTAAGACAGATTTTCTTCATGACCAAGCCACCTTTTTAATAGATCAAGTAAATAAAATATTGTCCGGTAACACTTCTCCCAATCCTAAGGCAGTAAGTTGTCCTTATGATACTACTTTTAAATTCCTTCTACATTTTCTATTTTCGTTTCTTAAAAAAAATTTTGATCATCCACATTAGAAAAACCTAGGCCATATTAACTTTTATCTGCTGAGGGGTGCAAGAGGCTGTTTTACAGGTATTTCTCCACGCCTCCGAGAAGTTTGAAGGCAATTTAAGTTCCATTCAAAATTTCTTTCTTATCTGTACTAGTTAACTTTGCCGCCTTGTTTTTTTCCCCAAGGGAGGTAACAACTGACTGCTGACTCACTTTTCTTCTCTGTGCTCTTCACTGCCCTATTTTGTGAAGCCTATCTTTCTTCTCACCTAGATTTGAGAAGGCAAGGCATTAGGAAGCCAGAGAGATTATTGTACTTGCCAGTACGCTCACACAAGAGGAGAAACGAATGTCAAGCATTAACTCCCAGAGCCCTTCAGCACTAAAACGAAGACAGATGGTTGTTCTGTCCTCCGCAAAGTCTGCAGCCATGTCAAAAATACATCATGGTTACGGTAGCAAGGGCAGTCTATACCAGTTGTCAGGAAATCTCACGCTCAGAATGATGGCAAATCTGTTTGCCGCGTTCAGTTTGTTTAGTTTTAGCTCTTGTGTATTTAGGTGTTTTCATGTTTTCCAGGCAGCCTGGGTTGCAAACAAACATATAATCTGTGTATACTTTCGGAAATCTTTTGCTCCACCCAAAACCAGGCTGAGACGGATGGCAAACGGAGCTTTGCAGAGGAAAGATGTTGATTTGCTTTGCAGCTTTGCCCAGAGCTCAGCTGATCCTGCCTGCATTTCGGAGCGCAGATTTCAATAACGGGAATAAACCAGCACGTCGGTCATCAGGGTCTTTCTTTTAGCAGTTGCAACACAAAAGGAAAACGAAGAGAAAGAGGCATTCAGCTGGACTTAGCTGAGTCTTAGTGTTTTGTCTAGAAAATCCTTAACTTCCCCAGTGAAGTCTGTGGTAACAAATTAAAACTTTTGTCTGCTTGCCCCTCAAATTCAGTTCATGTCAGTGACTCTTTTAGCTTGGATAAAGGAAAAGGGAGTTGGTTGGATTTACCATTCATAGAGATAAATTCATTTACTTTTCTTTATACAGGGTTGAAAAGTGCTGCACAGTACAATAACAGTGCCTGTGGCACGGGCCTAGAGAGAGGGAGGGTAGAGAAATGGTGCTAACATGCTCTGCTTTGGGAATGCCTTTTGAGTCTTGTGCTGAAAGCAGAGCGCTGTGAAAATCATCTTATTTTCTTTATATGTGTATAAAAAATCCACTCAAACTTGAAAGGAAAAAAAAAGAAAGAAGCAAGAAAATGCTTGCGATTTTTAAGCCCCTTCACATCCCTGGCTGTTCGGTTACGGAGAGGTCAGAACCAAAGTTTTCTTGGCAGTGACAGGCAATGCAGTGAGAGGCCCCAGCCCCAGATTGCAGCCTGGTTAGTTCGGGTTGGATGTGGGGAAGCACATTATCCCCTGGAGTGGGGAGCAGCCTCGGGTCCCCGGGAAGGCAGGGGGTCTCCATCCTGGGGGCGGTCAGGGAAACTCCTGAAACAGCCCGTGAAAGAGGGACCAGTGCAACCCCACACATAGGAGAAGGGAAAGCTTCCTTTGAAGCGAAACAGGAGACGGTATTACTCAAATTCCTCAGACTGCATGCCAGGCAAAAATAGCGGTCCAGGCAAGCTTTTCCTTATTGACATGGTTGAGGAAACAAATCTTTGTGCACGCTCTTGTGCAGAAACAAGCTGTATATGGGGCAGTGCAGCTTGATAACATGGTCAAACTCAAGCATTTTGCGGGGCATAATGAGCTCTATTCTGGTTTTGTTGAAACCAGTGAGCTGGTCCGTTTAGGAGGCTTGAAGTCAGGCGTCAGAGTTTCATTAGCAGTAGGGTCTCATTTTTAAGTCACTGCTTTTATGACTGGGGAAATAGTGCCATGCAGAACAGGAGTTCTTATTTCTTCTGGCTTTCCTGACATTTACTCTGATTCAATGTCTCTGTTTCCTTCACTCACATCAGGATAAAATCTTTTCTTTTTGGCAGATTCCCCTTGTTGGAATTCACTTTTGCATTTCATATGTCAACAGTGCATGGCTGCGTATTGATTTTGTAAAGCCTTTTACTTAAAATGTCAGGATAATAATTTACTTTGCTTCGATGCTCGTCATTGGATCCTGTTTTGCTCAGGCACTGACTGCACTTCTTTAGCTCTGGATGTGAAATGAGCCCTATTGAAATCTGGCTAGATCTGATCTGCAGCACTAGTTGTACAAGGTGTTAGTACCGAAAACCATCATTTGGGAAGTTTCACTACCTTTACTCCATAATATGATCTTACGCATGTTTGCTACATTAACACATACGCCTTTGAGGGATGGAAAATGTTCTTCAATAGACCCACAACCCATGACTGTCAAATAAATTCACTTGTGAACTGATTTAGTATAAAAGGGAGTCTTATAACCATTTATCATATTGAAAGGAATTCCTTAATCTTTATGAAACACAGCCACCTACAATTATCATTCAGTAATTTAAAATGCCAGTTGCTTTCCTTTCTGACACAGAAAATATATGTCTATGCATTCGGTAAATATATTTAATAATCACATGCTGCATTAACAAGATAGGAAAATCAATCCCATCCAATGTAAAAGTATAAATATCATTAGCTGAATCAAGATGAATGTGACATTCCTGGAGAGTGCATCTATTTTTGGGAAATCACGGGGTTGGAATAAGATTAAAATAAAAAAAGGTGACACTTGGATCTTGTTGCTAACCGTAAAATATTCCCTCTTCCATGAAAAGGTTGCAGCTTGTTCCTTTCATAGAACCTCTGGTTGAACTTCCCTATAATTTTGGCCTGGGAAATTCCAGCTAAACATGGAGGCTGAAGCAGACAGTCTTACTACAAACAGACATTGCCTATTTTTGCAGCACAATTTTACAAAACAGTCTTGTTTGAAATGGTGGATTGTGCCATCCTTACATCACCCCTGAACTCCAAAACTACCTTTAAACTCGTAATAAGGTAAAATTCAATCAGTTGTACTTAGCTGTTAAACAAAGCTGTTGTTTATCTTGTGGACAAATTTAAAAGTCAATCTGCTCCCTCTGTTGTCAGTGTATTTTTACTCTAAGTAGACGCAGAACAAAATACTTGTGGTCCGTGTGTTTAAAGATTCCGTACGGGCTTTTCTGGTCATACCAAAGCTGCTGATGGAAGCCCGAATATCCTTTTGCAGCTTCTGTAGCCATTATAAATCTTCCTGCTAATGAACAAGTATTTTCTTACGAGTTGTTTATTTAATAAGGAGCAATGATGGTTGCACTTGAAACTAGTATGCTATTACGATTTTAAGCCCCTACCTATTTTGCACAATAAAAGCACGCTTTTCAAAAGCTTTGATAATGCCAGCCAGGGTTGGCCATCTCTTGGATAATTTGGCAATGTTGGTAGGGTTTTTTCTCCCAGATGAAAAGCACTGTGCGTTTGACTCCTGCGCCTATATTGGCATTTGGCTCCTGAAGCAGCTGTGAGCAAGGCAGGCAGAGTCAAGGAGCCCATTAAAGTACGTGTGGTCTGAACAAGGGCTAATTCATTACTGAGAATAACTTTGAACTGACACAGAAAGTCAGCGCTTCTTCTTCGCAGAGGAAAGCCAGCTAATTCTTCCAGGACCTTAGAGCACGTTATTTTTAGCTGAAAATAATCACAGGCTGTTAAACACAAAGAGAATCTGTGAGAAGCCCTGTGGCACCAACCATGGTACCGGGAAAGTCTCACTGCAGCAATTTCATGCTCCGTACGTGCTGGCAGAGATGTATGGGACTTCGTGTCTGACCCCATATGGCCATTCCTATATGAAGTAGATGTGCTTGCATCACCCAGGGAAGATGAATAGTCCTTTATAATTACTCCTTTTCAAACGATTTAGAAACTAACAAACAAAAAGAGGTGTTTCTTGAGACAGAAAGGAGACATTAGGAGTCAGCAAAATTGCTTCGGTTTGTTCTCTGCTCTCCGTGGAGATGGCCATCATGCCGTCAGACACCAGATAGCTCTTGGTCTCTGAAGGGAGAAGGAAGGGATCTATCCTAAGCCATTTTCTAAAGGTTGGGGGAAAGCCCAGAAATAGCTGAGGGCAGCTAGACCCATGACAGAGCTGGTACTGAAGTCCCTGTACTTGAACTGAAGGCAAAGCAGACCAACCCTGAAAAATGTGTGGTCATTGCCAGAAGAAAAATTACAGTTATGGGCTACTTCTTCCAAGGAGATGAGCTAAGATTGAACTGGGTGACTCAGCTGAGAGGGAGTGTCGTGACTAGGAAACCTTGCAGGAATGTCCAGCCAGACATGAACCCAACGATCTTTCCAAATTAACAATTTCAGGACAGATTACAGTTAAATAAAGAGATTTATCTCGAGATGTCTTTGATCTCTCTAATGGTAAAGAGCGGCTATGGGGCACAAAGGAGGGTGACCAGCATGATGGGAGCTGCATCGTTGGAGCACAGCTGTAGTCTGAGCATGGGGCAGAGAAGGGTACAGGGATCATCTCAGACAACATCCAAGAAAGGCTTCAAGTGGGAGCAAAAGGAAAGAAAAGGCACGTTGAGCTCCCAGCGAGGTTCCTATCCAGGGCAAGGAAGAAACGCAGTTTTACTTGAACCTCATTTGGAAGGAAATTTTTGCAGCACTTACCTGCTCTCAGCCACACTTCTTGAAGAACAGCCCCCAGGGTATGGATGGACATCTCAGGATCAGCAGGTTTTAAAATAAACCAGAGAAGTGCCTTCATAAGGGAACAAACCCAAGGCACCGTATATAAGGGGAAAGACGCAGTGTTTTCCAACAGAAAGGGATGTGTCCTTGGCTTTGTTTGCTGATACCGAGCAGGTCAGGGCCTGGAGCACCCAACCCACAATGAGACAGGAGGTGACTCGTGTTGCAAGCGGGAGGTGGAGTAGGGACTCCAAGAGGTCCAGCACTGTGGTGACACTGTGACCCTATGAAAGAGACAGCTTCATGCATGATTCTGGTCCAAATATTGAATAATCTGCAACGACCTGTTTGGTCCTTGGATATTTTGCAGGCATATAGGCAATACTGCCCTGACTGCAGCACGTGGCTTGAAGCAATCTGTCTTTGCGGAGGATAAACGCTAATGATGTGTTTGCAAATGCTGTATCGAGAATACTCCGTGGAAACACCTGCTCAAGCAAATCTTGCTGCACATCAAAGTTCGTGACATTGTGGATCTGGAGTGGAGAAGGTTAGCAGGGACAGTAGTGTCCCTGGTCTCAACTGCAGGCCTGTTCACTTCCTTGCCCTGGCCCTTGCAGCTGGTTGCTGTTGCCCTACAAGATGTTGCTATTTCTCCAACTGGGTAAAAGAAGATGCGCAGGTGTTAATGTAGGCTGTCCCTGGGATTACACATCCCTGTAGCAGCATGGCCAAGCTCTGCTATTTTGTCCAACTGGGGTTTCGTGTTGCAGGTGGAGTGATGCACTTCACTTGAAAAGGAGAAGCAGCAATACGTTTATTGATGTAAAAAAATGATTTAATAAAGTTGATAGTCGATGTGACAGTGTAACAAGATTGGAGATGGCAAGGCACATTTGTTTATTTACTGCAGAGAGGACAGGGTCAGACAGAGCTGTCAGGGAGACCCTCCCATTGAGTCATGAGGTTCAGAAGGGACCCCCTGGCTTTCTAAACTCCTTCTCAGAGAGGAGTCTAGGTGCAGCTGGATATAATCCTGATCCCAGACTTGGTCAACGGGTTATGTCTAAAGGATTATACGTGCACAATCAATCCTTTATATCACTTAGCTAAGATTTCAGAGTTTAGCACGCTGTTAGTCACTTAACAAGGATGTGTTGGGGCAAGGAATCTCTGCACCTCAAGGAGTAAACTTGAGGGTGCCCCTACTCAAGGGGAGATCCCAGCATGCATCCCGCTGCTGTTCAGGAGAGCTCAAAGGCACTTGGGCTGTTCACTCTTCATGGGGGTGAGATGACTGACCTATAGTCACATTTGCATGTTGACCACAGAACCAGCATTGCTCAAGTTAGCCCTCGGCTATTGTGTGGTGTTATTTGTCTCCCCAAAACCACGTTGAGCCCCAGATGCCGCTACATGCACCCATGAAAACCACCACGGGTGGTTATCGCTGGATCGGGGCCAGCCTTACAGGAGGCAAACCCACTTTTTCTCTCCTTGGCTCAGGGAGAAGGAGAAGGGTTCAGCAAGTCAGAGGCAGGATTTGGCCAGCTGGTGTTTTTGCATATAGTAAGTCGCAGGTCTTACGTGGAGAAAAATGTTCTTCAATCAGCACCTTTTACTTTATTGCAATTAACTCTGTTATGCTAATACAGTCTTACTGATTAAAGACCCTAAACTTCCTTCTAATAGTCCTGAACTACTGCTAGGATAATGAGATTTCCATTTCTAAACGTCCCGTGCATGCCATCCAAATCACATCTGTATTCATGTACATTCTAAATATGAATTATTCTCACAACATTTACATCAAGCATCCTTCCTACATCAAAAAATACCATGCCACACTCAGTTAAAAACAGCTTTCTTGAGTTTTAGCACGCAGTTTAATACTATTATTATTATTAGCCCTGTGTTATTACTGCTGTGTATTTAAGCTGGTGTCAAAGGATGTTTGCAATACTTGGTGCACAAGGCTGAGCTCTGAGGGATGTGGGACAGTGGGCGACGCTGGATAAGCTATTCACTGGCACTTATTCATAGAATCATAGAACCATAGAACGGTTTAGGTTGGAAGGGACCTTGCAGATCATCGAGTTCCAACCCCCCTGCCATAGGCAGGGACACCTCCCACTAGACCAGGTTGCCCAAGGCCACATCCAGCCTGGCCTTAAACACCTCCAGGGATGGGGCCTCAACAGCCTCTCTGGGCAACCTCTTCCAGTGCCTCACCACCCTCAAAGTAAAAAATTTCTTCCTAATGTTTAATCTAAACCTGCCCTCTTCCAGTTTAAAGCCATTCCCCCTCGTCCTATGACGACATGCCCTAGGAAAAAGTCCTTCCCCTGCTCTCCTGTAGGCCCCCTTTAGGTACTGGAAGGCCGCAATAAGATCTCCCCGGAGCCTTCTCTTCTCCAGGCTGAACAGCCCCAACTCTTTCAGCCTCTCCTCATAGGAGAGGTGCTCCAGCCCTCGGACCATCCTCGTGGCTCTCCTCTGGACACGCTCCAGCAACTAACAGCAGCCACAAGAAGAAGGAAACACCTTCATCATACTTAATATATCCTTATTGCACCAAGGGTGCACGTGCGGTAGTGGTATCATGCCCGGTGACAGTGAAGCATTGAATGCAAATGACAGCTGTGTAGATAATTTCTCTCAGGCCACGATGGAGGCGCAACTGCAGTGTGTCGTGGCAGCAGTGTCACCGTAAAAGTGAGTGCAGCAAAGAAAACCATTGCCAGGAGGTGTGACAGTGAAGCCACTGCACCGCTAATGGCATTGGACACAGCGGTGTGACCGTCCCAGCTCCAAATCTGTCCCCCAGCGAGCGGTGTGGAGTTGGTGCACACAGCCCATCTAACGAGAGGCGTGTAAGCAACTCACACTTACTTTAGGGCAGGGCTAATGTGTTGACCTGAGCTTTAGACAACCTCTTGCGATGTCATCTCCACGATCTGCATTTTTATCCAAAAACTCAGCACAGCCTCTCTCTTTGCTGGCTGCCAGGTCACGTGAGTGTCACAGCACCTTTCAGGAGCAAGCCCATGCCTTGCCTGGCTTCAGATTTAATTTTGTTCCAGCTGCATCATACCAAATCAAGAGCAAAACTTTTTTGCTATGATTTATGATGTATTCAATGTTAAAAAGATGGTGGCTGTTATTAAGGAAATTGAAGTCTTTCCTAGCAATAAGTTACCATGAAATTGTATCTGACCTAATGTAATTTGAACGAAACGTAATACGCTGCGATCTTAAATACCAGCAAGAGGCCAAACATGTTACATATCCTCTTTCACGGTCTTCACAATATTAGTCCAATTTGCAGAACAAACACATTCAACCCTCAGCCCTTGTGCCGTGACCCGTGAATAATACTGCTAATAGGATTGACACATCTGACTGGCACTGCGGGACAAAACTCCTATTGAATTTGGTGGGAGCCACTCCACTTCCCACGTTCTTCCCGCAAAAGCTCTGCCATTGTCGTCTCCAAAAGGCACTCGCAGCCCAAGCGAGCCCCAATAATATCTGAACCACCTGTAGGACAAATGTGCTTTGCAGTTGCCTTTTATTCCTTTAGCAGAGGCATAAACATTTTTTTTTTTACAGTGATAAATTTTGCAGCCACTCCAAATGGGTTAGGCTCTCTCCCACGCTTGGCAGTAGCAAGGAGGTTATATGATTCTGAGTTTTATATGGTTTATACCATTTTCCAGTCCTACTCAAGTAATGTATACTAGCTCCACGTGGGTTTTGTTTTTAAATCTTCAAATTAGCAAAATTTGCCGTAAAAATAAGAACATTAGCATCAGCTTTTCCCCTCGCTTCCTCACTTCTCCCTTGCCTAAGGGCAGCATCAGCTTGGGCTGTATTAGCACCGAGGCTGGCATAGCATTTGATGCTCATCCTCCCATGCAGAACCTGATTTTATATATTTATCAAGTTGGTAAGAGGACCTTAGTCTGTTTTATGAGAGGATCTGGTGTTTCCCTGGAAGGGATCTGGACTGAGACTTATTTTAATTGTGTCCTTAATTTCCCTGGCCCACAGCATGTCAGCAGAGGTGCTGGGAACGGAGCTCTGGAGATCTCCAGTCTGGAGCAAGACTATTGCCTGCACTCAATCATGACAATCATAATATCTTTATTATTATTATTGTTGTTGTTGTTGTAGTAAAGGGAGGCTCGATTTATAAACCTTATTCTAATTTGAGGAGTAGAGCTTGCATGGTGACAGGACGCAAATCACTAAGCAGCTTTAGGCAGCGAGTTGAACATTAAAATAAATGATAACTACAAAACCCACTTAGTACAGGCTCACACTGACATTATTCCTGTTATCAGAGCTGCATTCACTAGGAGCAGAAATTAGTTTTTAAAATACAGATCTTTTTCTTCCTTTAGACTGGCTTGAAAGGCAAGTTCTGCCCCTATAGGGAAAACTGAGAAAATCCAGTTTGAGAAAGAAACTTGTGCCCTCCCTGGGTGCCAGCACCACAGGACAAAATCTCCAAACCATTTGGAAATGGCAGTTCCCCAAATCATGTGAGGTGAAGGATAAATACAGAGTGCAACCAGAAAAAGCCTCCAGGACTGGATCCGGGGACTGAGCATGAAGCAGAGCTGTTGCTATGTGACCACAGCATCTCTGGGCTCAACAGAAAAGCACACAAGAGCTTGACTAGGAGCTTTCAGGCATGGTGGAGAAACCATGGAGGTGATGTGGGCCAGAGCTCAGTGGCCCAGCACAGGTGGACAGCCCCATACCTGTGCACACTTTCACTCCAGACAGGTTTTTTTGGGTCTCCAAATGGGGTGACCTGAGGACAATCTGGAGGCACATTTTCAACGTGACACAGGGTGAACGGCAGGTTAATGGGGGGGGTACGTGCCCTTCTGCTCCACATTGGGGAGGCTACGTCTCAGTACTGGGACCAGTTCGGGGCGCCAAGGGACCTCCAAAGCAGAGCAAGCCTGGGGACACCTTTAGTGGTGGGTGGGGGCCAGGGCACGTGAGGAGAGGCTAGAGCTTGATGGGCTTAGACGGAGACCAGGAGGTGAACATCCAACGGCATCTCCCACTGCTCAAAGGGGTCCTGGAGGCCCCAGGACCGGACTCTGCTCAGAGGGGCACAGCGAGAGTCCCGAAGGCACCAGCACAAGCTTCAGCACAGGAAACCCCCAGCTGGCCCCCAGGAAACAGCCCGGCCCCGTGCAAGTGGGGCGTCCCTGGGACGGGAGGGGGATGCCCATCCCCGGGGATGCCCCAACTTGCCCGGATTTGGCCCCTAGTGACCAGCTGCGGCGTTGGCCCTGCTGGGAGCGGGGTCAGGGCAGAGACCACCACCCCAGGGTACTTCCAGCCTGTGATGTCACATCTGACCCCATGGTGGGATATTAGTTTCAAGGTGACCATCTCCAGGACCTGCTGGAGAGCACAGAGCTCCCTGCTGGCTGGGTTCTGGGAACCACTCCCAGAAGATGGATCCAGTAACTCCAGATGGAATTACTGAATGACTACGGAGCAGGGACTTCACCGCTTCTGCATCTGTGAAGCACTCAGTCCCCTTTTGTCTTCCTTCAATGTAACCATTACACCACTTTGCTCCAAGAAATCCGCCTCTTCCCAGCCTCTGCCAGTCAAATACAGCCTCCAGCACTTTGCAAAGCCGTTTCCTCCGGTTCTCCCATGATTTTAGCACCTGCTCAGAGAGCAGACCTGCTGCCAAAGTGAATACAAGGAGCATCTGCAAAGTAATCTCCTCTTTAGAAAGCTGGGCACTAATCAAGGCTCCCTGAGTCACTGCAGAGACACAGCTGTGTGAGTGCCCCTGCGAACTCCCACCTCGGTGCTGCTGATTACACAGAGCAAGGGTTTATTCTTCTAACTCCTGCCCACAGCCTGGGTGAAGTAACTGAATTTTAACCATTCTCCAATCAATGCCTCTCAGGCTGCTATAGAGCCCTGTACTGCTGGCCCTGGCACCGTCTGCAGAGAGGAGGATGTGACAGCGCCAGCTCGGAGCAGGTCAGCTCCGGTCTAGGCTCAGCTGAGCCCTGCTAGTGCGTGTGTGTGTGTGTAAAAACACAATCTACCCTTTTGGGGATAAGCACAGGGTTTTACAAGGAAACGGGCAAGCAGAGACACGCAGCATAGCAACAATTCAAATCCACTTTTACGTTTATTTATTTAATGTTAAGGGTCCCAATAAAAAAAGGGTTTTGAACAAGCAGCATTAGCATCATGGGAAAAATCAAGTGCTGCAGCACATGAGGTGCAGTTTGATAAGAGTTTCAAACCGAATCCGATCAAAACTCCTACCACAGCCTGCAAGAGCACGGAGATAAACAGCCCTGTTGAGCTGCTGTTGTAATGCTGCTGTATCTGTCTCTTTGGCACGGAGAGGGAAGCACTGTGCCCTCCAGCAGCCACACTCCTCCTTTTTGACCCAGCAAAAGGGATGAAAAGTGCATGCCAGCGCCAGCGGGAAAACACTCAGCGAAAAGCACGGCTAAAACAATTCGCTCCATAAACTGGCGCTGGGGACTCTTCTGGTGAGGAGCGACACCCAATGTGGGAAAGTCTTGAGGGTTTTGACAAGCCTTGCCAGGAGCAGGTGCTCGCTCCTTGAAAGAGGAGGCAGCACAGAGTGTTGGACCCGAAGATGACAGAGAAAAGGGGTGAGTGATACAAAAAGCTGCTGCTCTCAGGAAACCTGCTGCTGCCTGAAAACACCTAACAAAAGCAGCAAACCCTGATAGCAGCGATTGAAATAGGGAGGAGAATAACCTCCTGTGGCTGTCGCATGCTGTGGCGTGGGCGTCCCCTCGGGATGCCAGCGGAAAGTGTGTCACTGGCTGAAGGGGCTGGGAGCAGCGGTCTCTGGGGTGGGAGACACGGTACCATCGGCTCCGTCCCACTGCCAGCCCCACGGCTACTCATCAGCTCCCACCCGCGTCTGCATGGTGGCAAGTCCGAGCTACAGCTCAGCCATTTTTACGGGATCCCCTGTCGCCCCTTTCATTATCCAATGGGAAACGCCTAGCATGGCACTAAAGGAAATGTCGTATGGATCCACTGAAAGGATGAAATGGGGGTGCCACGGGCTCTCCTGTTTCTGGCCCTGAAGACCACGGACATGTCCAGTCGCCAGAGCCCTGGGAGAGCAGTGGCCCAGTCCAGCCGGGACACTCTGCCTGCAGATGGGATGCTCCGGGCCAGTCAGTGACAATCCTGCACCGAGCATTGCCGGCCTCTGGAAAACCCTGCAGGTCCTCTCTTGGTAGCTGTTGGCTTGTTGTCTCCTTTGAATTGTCTTGTCTTCCTTCTTTTACTGTATTTCACTCCCCTTTTTCATTTTTCTTTCTTCTTCTATTTAAATGGGGAAATGGTTGCTATTGCCCTGCCTGTGTTAAGCGTTTCTCCTTCTATTTCAAATTTTGACGCATTTTCCCCCAAAGACACATGCTGTTTTAATCAGAAGCAATCAGCCATTAAAACTAGATTAATTAAAGAAATGAGTTTACGTATTCTTCTAATGATCTGAAACAAACAGGAGGAAAACTCTACAATCTTGCATTTATAATGCTGTTTGCCTGCAACAGATCGCTGGATAATATCACTGCCGATCTGAAAAGATGACGTCATGTCACCATTAATCACTGGCTTGAATAATAAAATAGCCGAACTGGAATCTACTGCATCCTTTGGAAATAGATATTTTGGTCCCTTTTACTGTTTATTATACCAGTTAAGAGCCCTGCTCTGTAGTTTCTTAAAACCATGGCATGAGAATGCAACGTGCCCTTTGCTTGACTCCATTCACGATGTATTTAATCCTTATTTTTCGCTCTGCTACAGCTACTGTTGTCCTTATTGCCATCAGGGGACAAGGACAAAGCCCCGTGGGACTGCTATACGCTGTACAAGTTTGGAGCAATGACCACTTCTGCCGTTTCTATTTCTAAGGCTTTTAAAAATGTCACAGTCAGTGCAACCCCATCTAACTTCAGGGTTAGCGTAAAGTCACCGAATAACCGATGTCACACGGTGTCAAAATGGTATCACGAAGGCACTGAGCTGATGATGCCATTTAACGTTACCTGGTGTTATGGATACAGCCACTAAGTAAATGATGCAACCTATGCAAATGATGCCACCCAATGTGATGTCATCAATACCATCGGTGAGTAAATGATGTCATATGGTACCAAGTGATGTCATAAATGAAGTGACTGGGTAAATGGTCATCGCTGTACTGAAAAATGTACCTATGGTGACTGCGGAAAGATGAAGAAGGTTATTGAAATTTTATTTAAGTTACTTTAATATTAGTTCATTAGTAAAGTATTAGTGTGCTAACAGTGAATGTATTACATCTAAATAAAAATATGCCTTAATACTGAGTGTCATTATTAATTATTGATCAATACCTAATGATCATTAATGATCATGATCTATTACCATTTTCCTCTTGATTCATTCGTGTGTACATCGATTTTGATTAACTGATTTAATCAAAGCGCCAGCAGGAGAAACGCCCAGCTGACTGGAGCCACGGGCCGTTCCCTCCTGCTCCTGCCAGGGCACCTCCATCCCACAAGGAGCCCCTGTTATCTGGTGTTACCTGGTTCCGGGATGCTCTCTCAGCGCCCTCCCCACCCTTGGCGCTTGGGGACTGGTTGTAGCCCGGCAGGAAAGGTTGTTTTCAGGAACACAAGCGGCTCAGCAGGATTAAGCCCAAGCAGCAGCCTGGGACAGCTATTTCTAAGCCTCTCGGATGGTCCTTTGTCATTCCCAAGAGGGAGGTCAGGCTCCCCTGGAATCAATTTGCACAGCCTTCAGGTTCATATTATTTGCTGGAAAATGCCCATCCTAGGGGAACAACCCCAGAAAGGGGGAATTTATTATACAATTACCCTTTGGGAAGTGTCAGCGACATTAATCCTATTAGTAGGACATCAGTAGGACAGTGTTGCAGGAAACGATAGTCAAGGAGAAAACAGCGCCCTGCTGAAAAGCAGGAATACCCATTAGGAACATCCCTGTGTTGATAGCATCATACAAGGGGAGGAAGTGGAAAAATATGTGACAGGGATTGTCACATTCCCCATAGGCTCCCCTGCCCCAAGGGGGACACACTGGCACTCACAACAACCCTTTTCATCCCTGGCATGGCCAGGTGGATGCTCGGCACTTGCAGCAATGGTGAAGCCTGGCCTTGCTTCCAGAAGGCGTCCTCCGCTTCTGCCATCAGCCTTCCTGTTTTCCAAGGAGAAATGAGGCAGGGCGCAGTGAGCTGGCCCAGTCCCTATTCCTAAACCCTTCCTGGCACGGCCACGCTCATGCAAGCCAGCCTTGCAAAACTTTGGTAAAATGCAAGCCAACTTTGCAAAGCTTTGGTAAAAATCAGTTTTTAATCCCAGTCAACGTGGGAAAAACAAAACCAAGCAGCTGGTATTAAATCTACTCACAAATAAATCCCTCCTATGGGATGAGAGAATTGAAGCCATCGAGGTCTGGGTTGTCTTCAGTGACAAACCCCAAAAAAGGTGAAGCGACTGAATTAAAAACAAGGTCGTGGCAACAAAAGCAAGGGGGAGGGAAGGACCTGCTTGGGAGGGTGCAGGAGGGTAGAGTCATTTGCAAGCTGTGGTGGTGATACACGGCGGGGGGGGTTAGTCTCTCTGAAAACTCCTTGTTTAAGGCAGTATTTTGTTAGTTCAGAGGGCTTACAAGGTGCTTTCTTGCTCTGTGGGAAAAAATCAAGGAGTTCTGGCTCAGCTCTGGAGGACTCTGGTCCTGTCCATTCACCTGGAGAAAACCTCCTCTGCCTGTACTGACTGGCTTAACACCGCCAAAAAATTGGGTGACCCAACATAGCACCTGCATTTCTCACTCATTTCCGTGATGACATCCAGGAGACATCAAACAAAGCATGGTAAAATAGCAGCCAATACAATGCTCAGACTCTGCTTTCCTATTGAGATGAAAAATGATGTGTTTATATTTAGCCCATGAATGCTGGGCATAGACGACCAGGTAAAAACTGGATTGTAAATTATGTGCTGGGGAGAAAAGTCAAGTGAAATCTCACGCTGGATTTCCCCAGCACCCTTCTTCTAAGCCATCCTCTTCCACCTGTGTCTCCCCTCCTGACTACTAAGCAGTTTCCACAGGGCGCAAGCTCAATCCTGAGGTCAGCCAAAACTTGTTCCCTCTTCATCAGGACTGATGAAAAAGCGTAAAGAGCTGCAGGTCCTGGCAGATCTCGAAATGTAACTTTCACACTGCCTCTAAATTTCAGTTTAATTACACAATTTTCCCTCTGGATGGCTAAACCACATTTTAGGAAACTGCAGTATTTGGTAGTTCTTTAGAGAGGAGCAGGGCACCGTTGCGTTCCACCTGTTCACAGTGCATAAATTATTACTTATCCAAGCTCAATTTTGATTTTGCTTGGGTAATGTCTGCAATCACTCACTGATTAGGATAAGTCACGAGTGTTTTACTTTTTTAGTTTGTGCGCCAAGATCAGCAAAAACTGTCTCTTGCTCGATGTTGCTGTGACACACTGGCACATCCAGTACCTCCCATGAGTGTTTTCATCCTCCTACTGCCTGGGAGAGGGGTAGCTGGATGTGGTGTGGCTCTGCTATCTCCACAATCTGCTGGCTAGCAACCACCTTGGAGAGATAACAAAGGCCAGAAATACAGGAAAAGTTTTAATCAGACCTTGCAGATCTTCCCACGCTGGGCAAAAGAGCCGGAGGAAACCAGGCTCAGTGCGTGCCGGTATCCCCATTGCCTCTGCGGGCACCACAAAATGGTTTTGACCTTTCTGGTTAGGAAAAAAAAAAAACACCTTTTTTTTGTTTTTACAAGGCAGTTTGTGAAGCACGAGGTTTGAAATAGGATGTGAGGCATTACTGCGCATGAAACTAAATTTTACCCTCTTTCCACCTGGAGGAGATGACATCCAGAGGTTGTCCTGTGATGGTGTTTTAACATCTTACTAAAACCAGCTAACTTCTCACCTCTCCAGAGCTCTTGGTGTTATGACAAAGGTGGCCAGCGTTAGCCCCAAGGCTGGGTACAGCCCCTGGAAAGTGAAATAAAAGCAGAATTTGGAGTTTGCTCATCACTCTTGGGACAGGACCTGCTTGCTCCAGCCCTGGGTCGCACCTTCCCTGCGGAAAAGGAATGGCTCCCCATGCCAGCACCCAGCGCGGCATCACCTCCGGCAGGACGCCTGGCCCAGCTCCAGCAGGACAGCAGCCACATTTGGCACCAGAATTTCTCACAACCTGCTACATCTCGTCATGCTCGGAGTAAGCCACGCCACTGCCAGGCTTCACTTATTTTTATTTTTTTATCTTTTTTTCTTTGCCACACGTGCTCAGAAAGCTCCCAGGTGGCTCATTTTATGGAAAAATAGTGTTTTTTCCAGGGCGGGGAACGGCCCCCCCCGCCGTCCCAGCCTTTCGGCAGCGGCGCCCCTAACAGAATGCCGGGTCCCCGCCGCGCACANCCGACCCGACCCGCCGCGGGCTCCGCGCTGTACGGTGAGCAGCGACCCGCGCCGCCGCCGCCTCCTCCTCAGCGCGGGGCCGGACGGTGGGGCCGGGCGCAGGCCCAGGGGTGGCGGCGGCGGGACGGGGCGACGGGGTGACAAGCGGAGACGGGGCCGGCGCCGCCTCCCCACGCGGGACCATGTAGCGGCACGGCTGGGCCGCGGCTCGAAGGGCCGCGCCAACGTCGGCCTGCGGGGCCGGGACCCCCGAGGGAGCCGCGGGGGGTGTCCAGGCCCCCTCAGCCCTGGGGGGCTTTTGGGAAGCTCGGGTCCCCTCGGCCCGGGGGTGTCTGGGCCCCTCTGCCCCGGGGACACCGGTGAAGGAAGCTGCGGTGCCCCCATCTACGGGACCCAGGAGGGGCTCTGGTCCCTTCGGCCCTGGTGGGGTCTGTTCCCCTCCTCCCCCCCGGGGTGTCTGGGGGCTCCAGTCCCTCTGCCCCAGGGGGTGTGTGGTCCCCTCCGCCCAGGTGGGATGGTGGGGGTGAGCCCGGTCCCCTCAGCCCAGGCGGGGCCTTGGCCTGGGCCCCCCCCCTCAGCGCAGGGGTTGTGCGGTCCCCTCGGCTCGCTGGGGTGCTGAGGCAGGCTGCGTCCTTCCTGCTCCAGAAGAAGCCGGAGGCGTCCTCGGCGAGCTGGTGGCCATCTGTCCCATCCCGGTGACCTCGAGGGCTGTAGCAATGGTGTGGGGTTTGCTGGGTGACTGTGGCCCCAGGGATGGTGGGGGAACCAGGAGGCTGGAAGGCGGAGCAGGGGGATGAGAAGCAGAGGCCTCGCTCACCGTCGGCCGGGTAGGTGTGTGCCTTGTTTGGCTAGGAAATTGGTTGCTGATGGGCGGGCTGCGTTATTTGGGTGTTTTGGGGTATATAACGTACGTGGCTGTCTTCCTGTGTGCCTGCTGGAGGCCCTGTTTTGATCAAGGTTTCTAATTGATTCTGTCCTGTGTGAAAACCTCATTAAAGAAGGCCTCGGTGCCTTTGGGCACCAAAAATACGTGAGGCAAGAATGGGAAGAGAGAGAAAAGACTTACTTGTAAAAAAACAAAATGGGAGCTCTGCCATATTGACATGGTGCTGGTGAAGCTTTCTGATGCAGGCAGCCTGTCTGAGCAGTGCTGGAAATGGGATGTCGATAAACGTCCTCGTGTCACTTTGGCCGATGGCAGCATCGCAGCAGCGTGGTGTGACGACAGGTTTCTTAGCGATTCCTTCAGACTGTTCTGTCGCTTCAGCTCTGCATGGGTGAAAATAGATTTCTGTTGGCTTTCATGCCAACAACTGCATTTCATGTAGTATTTTGGTGGGCACTGGAGTTGCTTCAGCTTTGTGAAGTTGTTTAGAGTTTGGAAACAACACAATCAACCCTGGTTGGTGGCAGACAAAAGATAAAGGCTACTTTCACAATGAAGGTAGTAAACCCCCTTTAAATCTTGATTTTCTGGGTTTGTGTGTGTGGAGCACAGTTACGTTTAGCTCAGATGCCTTTAAACTGTTTGTGGTCTGTGCAACAAACTGTGATTCCCAAACCGTTTATCGCACTTCTTTCCTCTTTCATGTATCAGCCTAGAGACAACGTGTCTCCATATGGTTAATTAGCTTCTAATGAAAACTTGCAATGCTTCCAAATTTAATAAAAACATGGCTAATTTTCAGAACTTAGAGGTATTAGTGGATACTAGTTGACTACTCAGAGTTAACGGTATCTTTAAAAGGCAGTGGCTTGCTAATAGCACCTTGTGTATACCTGTTCTCCATATATATCATTGCTTCTCTCAACTCATCAAGCTAGAATAGGTGCTGCTTTTAATTAAATAATTATTGAGTTCTCTTGAACTGAACACGTGGAGGAAGAACACATGTGCTACGGGTGATGGCGACTTAAAAATTACTCCCGTCTTCTGGTCGCTGCTGCTCTGCCTTGTTCAAAACTGATTAATTGGTGCACTAAATATGGGTGGCCTGGGACAGATTTAATAGCAATTTCAGTTTGACTGTAAGGAATGGATGCTGAAGTAAAGGGTTTTTTAATTGGGGCAACAGGACATCCTGTAAAAAATGCTCAGACAAAAATAATCCAGACCCTTGTGTCTCAGGAAGGGCCTGTTTGGAGTAAAATAAAATAAAAACATAAATGAAAAAAATATCTGTGTAGCAACATCAAAAAAAGAGCTGGGAGACTTGCAAGTGGGTATGAACGCTGGTTTTGTTGATTGTGATACAAGATCCATCTCTCACGATGTGGTTCAGAGACCTGTGCAGGAAGGATTTTTAAGGCTTCACAGTGAGGTAGGTCCAAGCTGTTCTTTGCTGAAATAGAGCAGAGTACCTGAACGCTATTTCAGTCGTAATTCAAGTGCAGCGCATCAAAACCAACTGTATGTGGAAAAAATGCTCTGAAGTAGAGGTGAGCTTAAAATGAGCTCCAAAACATGAGTTTTGAGCATTGTGGGTTTTTTTTTAAAAAAAAAAGACTCTGAGGGTCATGAACTGAGCTCCTGTGTACTGTCAGTGTTTTCCGAAGGATTTTGGTGTCATCAGAGGCTTTTTTGCAGCCAGAGCACCAGCACGCAGTTAGGGGCCGGCAGCCCTCCAAAGGCTGATGTTCTGCTTGACTCCTGCACTGTGGATTGGAAATTGAAATGAAATTCAAGTTAACGATTAAGTCCTCTCCCCACCCCCGAAGGGCAGGAGGAAATGCAGAAGACTGAAGAAAGTGTGAAACCTACTGGCTTTTTGTGATGCTTTCATCCCAAGTATATTTTATGCTTTTGAAAATCTGCTTAGCGGAGGCAGCATTTGGTGCAGGTGACTTGGGCTTGTTTTTTGTTGATAAAAAGAACATTCATCCTAATAAGCTACTAAGCGTAACTGGTTTCCCTGTGCTGCATATAGCTCATTAATGTGAGTATTTGAACGTCTTTAAAATGTTTGTATTGTTTCTGGTCTTATCAAATGTGTTAATATAGTTAAGGGTAAAAAAAAAAAAAAAAAGTCCTTGAAAGTACTATCTGAGCTTTGTTCTGATACCTCTTGACCAAGAGCTGTTAAGAGTAAAGAAAGTCTAATTTAGAAGACTATAATGTGTATCTTAAAGAAGTGCAGCTTTTAACATGTAATTACTGCTGTTGCTGGTCTTTACAGTTCAGTCATCCGAATTGGAGAAGCAAGACTTGTGTGGAGCAGAGCATGTCCTGTTGATGCTTCCTTATCAGCTTGTGCGGTGCTGCTCTGGTATCCAATTAGGCATCTGTATTCAAAGAAAAACACTCAGAGATCTTTATTGTGAAAGCATGGACACTAACCATAGTTTTTGCCTGGGTTACTTTGCTTAGATTCAAACAAACAAACAAAAAAATCTCCCTCTGCTTCACCATGACTTTAAAGCTTTTTTTTCTCTCCCAGACAGACTGCCTTCTGTCTCCCTGATTTTTGAAGTTCTTCGGGGGTAGCTTGCTTTATTTAAATGGAGTTAAGGCGAAGCATATTGTCACTTGGCAAGAAGACTTAAAAGTCTGAAGTCCAGTGGCTTTGCCGCATTCTTCTAATGCGGGAAGCGTAGCTGTGGGAAAACCAGCAGCTTCCTTACCAAGCTGGGTGAGGTGGAGGTGCGCAGCATGGAGGCAGGATAGCAGAATTCCTCAGGTGTGCTCACTGGGCTGGCTTCTTGGGATGCAGTGTTGTGTCCTTATTAGCCAGTTGGGACAGGGCTTGGAAAATTTAGTGCTCCTGTGAGCATCGGTCTGTGTGGGTCTGGGGAACAGTGGTGAGTGGGGCTGAGTTGCCTAAGCCTTCATCAGAAAAATAGGTAGGAGGAAACAGAAGTGAGAACAGTAGAAGAGGTTGTAATTTCTGTCTTAAGAACTGAAACCGCCTTACATTAGGTATATTGCCCCCCAAAGCCAGCAGTTTTGAAGGAGATCTTCCTCAAAAGAGCAGGGGCTTTTCTTCTTTGCTCTCAGATTATGCGCAGCTGTAGCTGTGTGGTGTTTCTGGAGAGATGAGCTTTTGCAGCCTTGGTTTAAGAAGGATTTTTAATAGCTGTCATCTCTTCCTGTCCAGTGCAGCCTACACCTTTAATTTCCTTGACTAAAAAAAGAGCATCACAATTTGGAGTGTCTTACAATTTTCCTTGCTGGTCCATTAGTGTATTAGCTTAGCTTCGTGCGTGTTGAATGCCATTAAATGTCACTTGCAAATTTAATGTTGGGAGCACTGAGATTTGTGCTAATTGAATTCAAAGTCTTATACCTGAATTTGTTAAAATGACAGATTCAGACAATTGAAATGCTTTAATGGGAGAGTGTGTCAGCGTTTGCAAATTTGCTCTTGTAAGTGAATCTAACAGTGCATTTGTATAGATGCAAGGGGAGACCGTGAGCAGACAGATCAGGTTTCAACAGGGTTTTACTATCTCTTTTTTTTTTTATTATTATTATTACGATGTGGTGACAGCTAGCACAATCCAGTATGTTGGAAGTCTTCACGCTTGACATCTGTTCAGGGTAGGTGTTGACACTAACTTAACCTTAAATAAAAATGGTTTAAAAAGGGTAGAGAATATAGAGCCTTTCTCTCGGTTCAAATTAAATTTCTCCTCCTCCTGCAGCCATAGTTTTAGGTACTAATGGAGAAATGGTAATTGTTGGGACTGTTGGTCTTTAAACTCTATTGTGTGTTCTTCAATTGTCCGGATGTCTGACTTCTGGATTATTTTTATGCGTGAAATAACATCTTTTGCTCCTGAAGGTGGTGGTGGGTTTTTTATTGTGTTGTTTTGGTTTGTTTTTTGTAGAGGACAGTCTGCACAAAACCTCTGGCATTTAAGACTTCTTTTTTATTCTTAGCTTCAGCAAAATAACCAAGGATTAAATAGACAGAGAAACAGCTTTCACCACCTACAGGAGACCCTACTCTTGAGCTTTTTGCAAGGCATGGTGTTAAAGATACTACCCTTGATTGGAAAGGAGTCATAAAGATTGTTACTAGGCTTTCCTTGCAGGATAAATCTGTGCCTCCCTAGATAGCATAATGCTTTTAAGAAGTTTGTCTTGAAATGCTTCCATAAAATCTCTTGATACCACACTTTGACCTTCTGCCACTGAGCTGGCATTTCATATGAGCTTCTGGCATGAGCTCTCCTGCCACTTTCAAGTAAAAATTTACCAGGCATTGAAAAGTTTGACTCCACAGTCCAGTGCTGTGCCAAGCTATAAAAGCCCTATTTGTACACTGAATGGATTTTTGCTTGCTAGGAAAGCTTGGTTAGGCTTCAGTAACTGCATAAGAATGGCTTTGAATCTACATACTAATGAAACAGCTCCATCTAAATCAAGCTATAGTGTCTCTTCCACTCTGAAGTCTGTACTTTGTCTTCCTTGTGCCCCTGCTCTTCTGCATAGCTTTATGCAGTCAGATTCTATTGCTCTGGAAAACTTTGTTGGGGAAGTTAATTTAAAACTATTTGAAAGGCTTAAAAATGACTCCTGTTGTTACGATGATGAAAAAGACCTTCAAAGTGCCTTGAGAGCAATTGCTGCAAAAAATACCTGCTTGACTACGCGAATGGCATATAGTTCCCAGAGCGTGCTCACCATTCGCTGATGAAGTAACTCTGAGGTGGCCACCTTCAGTGCAAGCGCTGTTAGCCAGCTTGGCTAGCGATGGCTCATGAGGGCTCAAGGTCCGCTTCCTTTAAATGGGAGTGAAAATGCGGTGCCAGCAGGTGAGTCGGAGAGCAGGGAGCTTGGGGAGACCTTTGCTCCTTATAGAGGGCGCGTGAAAAATATGGAGTGCCAACAGCCCGTGGATTTTGAGTGTCTGGGGAACAAGGCTTAGAGGAAGGAAGAGGAACATACATGTTCTTCTCGAAAGGCTGAAGTTGAGTGTTTTGGAGGGGCAGGGTGCTGAGCAGAGGCAGCGTAGGGGTAGGTGATATTCAAAGCAAACAAATCAAGAAAGGACAGAAAAGGGTGAGGGCAAGCTTGCGAAGGTCCCTACTAAATGACTTGACAGAATGTGTTGTTCTGTCTCCACCAGTACTTTTGGGATGCCAGGATATGCGTTTAGAATCATAGAATCATTTGCGTTGGAAGAGACCTTCAAGATCATAAAGTCCAACCATAAACCTACACTGCCAAAACCACCCCTAAACCATGTCCCTCAGCACCACGTCTACCCATCTTTTAAACACCTCCAGGGACAGCGATTCCACCACCTCCCTGGGCAGCCTGTTCCAGTGCTTCATAAAGTTTGTTTAATGGAAACATGGTTTTTTACGGAGATTGATGTAGCTAGGAGAACCTTGCATTTGCCAGAAGCAATACTTAGGAATGGGCTAGGGTTTCTTATCTACTGTTTGTGAAACAGTGCAAAAGCCTTATTTTGCAGCAATGAGCAATTATCTGCAAATTAACAAAATGACTTCTCGGATATTGCCTTTGTTTTTTTGTGCGTGCAATTTCCTATTTCAGTTTTTCTCCCTTTCGAAATGTAAATAGATGGTTTATCAAAGGACACTTTAAAAACAAAAACAGGGCGTTTATCAGAAGTGGAATATTTGCATTCCGATACTTTGTTCAGAATGTCTTTGGGAAGGCTTGCAAGAAAACGAGTGTCTATGCTGAGAACATGCAAACCCCTATAGCCACGTGTCTTGTCTCCAAGCATCTATAATATTTTTTGAGAGGGGATGTTGGAATTCAACTGAGCGTTCAATAAATATCAGTAGCCATGAGAATATATGTGAAGATGACCAATTTGTGTTACCTCCTGCAAGACTAACCTCAAAAGTACATCAGGTTTTTCAGGGTCCACTTGGGTTTTGAAAATCTCTAAGGAAGGAGATCTGTTGTTGCCAGAATCTAATTTTTTTGGGAGAGGGGTTCCCACCTCAGGCACAGAGACAGTCTGTCCTGCAAGCTTTATTCATTGTGTCTTAGTGCCAAGGTGGGATGTGAGTGGAGGAGAGGAAAGAACTTGAGATACAGATGACGTTTAAGATCCAGGTGCACCAGGTTTATGCAAGAAAAAAGGCTGTTGACTGTTTTCTTTTCTGTGCCTGTCCAGCTGAGCTGATGCTCTCAATGAGCTACTGGTTACTCCTTAAAGATCTCAACTTCTGAATGGCGCTGCTTAACTCGCAGCTCATCAAGGCACAAGTGAATTGACCGGCATCATTTTATAACTGCCTATAGGGAACTATCCTGGGCCATTTTACTGAGTGGCTGCCAATCTTTAAAATCCTTTCATGATTCTTCCGGTTAGACTTCTTCTTTACTAACACCACACAAAGTACTTAAGAGGTTAAAAGTAGCTTGTTTGCTTTAACTTTGTAGTCCCTCTCCAGCTGGTAATAGTGCTTTAATACTGTCCATTTGGAGTTGGATATGAGCAAGTATTTAAAATAATTGTCCACTCTACAAAAATGTTCGCTAGCTTCATATATTGTTTCGTATTTTATTCGTTAATGGTCTGGGAATGTTGTTAGCATGCTCAGTACTTCCTTTTTGATCTTTTTGTGGTTGTAGCCCGAAAGCAGACTATATACTAGAAATCACAGGGAATTGTTCTGTTCCTTCAAGTGGTTCCGCTGTAATAGCTGTGTTGAAATTCAGTCCGCAAGATGTGATGCCATGCTACTAAATTAATTACTCGGGTTTATTTGCAGATTGAGTAATAACCCAGTCGGTGTTGGGCCCTTCTGCTCTAAGCTTTGCAAAAATTGTGAAGTGGATAACGCTTTGCCTGCCTCCATCTAGCTGCGCTTTTTGGCACATGTGTTACGGTGTGTGATCTTTGTATTGGTGCAAAGACAGCCTGGCACCACTGAGGATGGGCTTGGACATGGGTACCTGTGACATGCCGCTCTGGGGACCTGAAGCTCCAACCTTTTCGAGGTGAAGGTTCCAAAGTCTGGTCTTGCTGCCTGTGCAAAATCCATCATAGCAAATTAACAGGGCCAAAACAGCTTGGTAATTATGACAAGTCCAAGTCATATTTGAGTTTGCTTCCCTGATTTCAAGAAAACCAAATCTATAGTTTGGCTAGACTGTTTAATAAATATAATTTTTAAACTATATCTAAACACTTGAAAGCACAAATAGGTTTGGAAAGACAATTTTTACACTGTATGAGAAGGAGTCATTTTTCTTGTGACCTGTCGTGAGGTGAAGCCTTTGTCTTTCGTGGGTAAGGTGCTACTGCTTGTAAATGCCTTGTGTTTCTACCTGCATTGTACATAGTTGGACCTTACAGGGTGTAGTAATTTTGAAGTAGCCAGATATACAAATGAACAGTCCAATAAATACACCTTACCCCTTTTTGAACATCAGAAAAAGTAACTGCACCTCAGTCTTGGTTACGCAGACGTAGTTGGGGTGCACAGTTCAGTGTAACACATCTCTTGTGTAAGTTCATGCATAAATCTTATCATTAAGACTTTGACTAATTGCATGGTGTTTGAAGTACATGGTAATGAGGATGGCATGCTCCTTTCTAAAGGATCCTAGCTGGTCTATTATGAGTTTTCATTTAAGTAGCAATGACAATTTTTTGATGTATTCAGCGTGTGGACCAACTCCAGATGTTCACTGGAGATGAACTGCTTGAATTTATCCTAGAGCGAGGGAGACTGGTTTTCACTGGTGTGTTGTTCTCCAAGCTGGTGGTTGCGGTGGCAGAGTGACTTGCGGCAGGAGGCTTCCCACTCTGGGACCTAGGTGAGGTATGAACGCATTGGAGCTGTAAGCTCTGATCCCTATCACTAAATCCTTCCTTTTAGGTTGAGAAGCTGCAGATGCAATTCCCAAGAGAAACCGAAAGTTCGGCTACATCTGTTCAAAGTTAGCTTTCTGGGCTGAATTAATTCATGGCTGTGGTAGAGCTGATTTCCACACACGCACACACACACATCCCTGCCTTTCTCTTTGTCTTCCCAGTTTCCAGTGTCGAAGGGTGTCCCACGATGTTTTGGAGAAAGGAATTGTGGTTTACCTAGAGCAGGACCTTATCAAGAAGGAGATAGCAACACTGTGAATGGTCAGCACGTGGGATTGTGCTCATGTTTTCTGCCCTCGCTAGCGCCGTAGTAGCCGAGTTTTTTTCCAGGTCTGTGTCTTGCAAAATACTAATGGCAATCTGCACTGCTGAAGTGGAATAACTTCTGCAGTAACTGTGTCAACAAACTTTGTGACTGATGTGTTGGTAATTTTTTTACTGGTGTGTTTTGTTTTTTTTTTAAATATGCCATAAGAGGCAGTTGTGGGTCTGTAGCGGACTAAACTGAAGCTGATACTGTTTTTGTAAGGAGGTGGTGGCTAAAGCACTTTCTGGTGGTGATTACCCAATGCAGTGACAGGACCTGTAAAGGCAGCTAGAAATGTTCAAACTTGCTTGTTTCCCAGTGCTTCCCTGAATTAGGATAGCTGGGATAGAGCTCAATGCAGCCTTAAATGCTTATGGGGTTTATTTTAATGTGAATCGTGTATAATACACTATGCCACGTTCATTTAGCGCGACTCGCTGCTATCGGAATGAAGCGCTCAAGTCCCATTGAGTCTCTTTGCCTGGGCTTGGTGGATTTTGGGGTGCTGGAGCACTGCTGTAGTGCAGCATGACGTGAGACTGCAAGATCTTTTCCCTCTGGGATGAGAGTCCGTCTGCCGAGTGCAGTCCTCTCCCTTGCACCCTCAGCCTAGTGATTTCTCTGAGCTGGGGTACAGCCTCGGTGCTCTGGCACTGGAGGTGGTGAGGGGCTGGTGGAACACCACGTTCTCCGTCCAGCGGAAGGGGTCGGAGCAGAGATGCCACGAATGGGAAATCTCTGGGAAAGGATCTGGTGGCAAGGGAGGAAGCAGAGGAGCAATGGTGGAGGGCACAGACAAGATGCCACTGGGATATTTGCGGTGCCTGATCTTACTGAGACCCAATTAAGATCTTAATGCTCCTACACTGGTGCTGTAGCAGACTTGGTTAGTCCATCCTCTAGGAAGGGATTTCAGCACTTACAAAGCCAGTTCTCAGTATTCTCTGTAAAGTGTGTGTGTGAATGTATGCTTGCCTTTGGTGTGTGTCCTAGACACAAAGAAGTATGGAAATCAGAAGTATGATTTAGGGCGAGAGCTCGCAGGTGCAAGGGGTTTGGATGTGCAGTTGCATATAGTTCTTTCATCCTCTGGTCTTTGCTCTTAGTGTTGCTAATAGTCACTAAAAGAGACAACACAGACTTGAACTAGAAGGAAGGAAAAGTCCACAGATGCTGCAAAGTGAAATGTTTGAAGTATTTGAAGAGCTGAACGTGATCTTACAGCCCTAAAAATGAGGGAAGAATTAGAATAAATAAAAGGAGGAATGGTCTCTATACTGGTTTCTCTGGAGGCAGTATTATCCTCTTCTGAATTTAAGGACTTGATTCCTTTCAAGGACTGCTTTAAAGACATTTCTGTTTTTATAAATCAGAGGTGAATTACTCTGTGGTCATTGATGTGAAGTGACTTGCTGTATAATAACAACCCACGTATTTTATTTGTGCTGTACTTTTTTTTTTTAATTAAGATCTCAAGTCAGCCCCTTAGAAGACAGATTGTCTTTTACAGGGCATGTTAGATTGTCTTGAACAAAGCACCCTTATTTTTTTAATTGGTATTTTTATTGCTATGATTTACATTCACAGGGTGAGGGCAGCACTGTTCCTCCAGTGGCTTAGACAACTGGTAAAGTTAACTCTGCAGGGAGGAGAGCTATTCCCTTATCTGGAGACTTTCCTAGGTACTTACAAAGCTGCATACTTATTCCTCAAGTGTAAGTATTGGTGTGCAGTATACGAGCAGTAAAGCGACACCGTATTAAGCGCAGCATTTAGTAGAAGTATTCTCAGCATGACTTTGCGAGCATTCCCAAATTAAACCTACCAGTTGTGGTACTTTCTGTCATCAAAGTGAGTGGAGTTCTGTGCCAGGCTCAGAAATGCTTTCAAATCCCTGACTTAGAGCTGGTCTTCTGGCATTCCTGGATTGGTCGTCTTGCAGTTCTTCCATGTCTTCCGCCTCCTTGCATCCATTCCCATCCTTGCCATGTCCTGTGAGACCTCCTCTGCCTGCCCCCTGGGCGCACAGATGTCCCTGAGAGGTGGCTGTTACCTGAAGGCTAGAGGGTTGGAGACAGAAACCACATTTTTCCAGCTACGTGTCATTAGAAAGAGCCGGGGCGGCAGCGGGATGTGGGGAAGCCCCAGCTGAGTGCACGGGGAGGGGTGGGGAATTGAACCCCACCACAGAATCAGAGAGGAGCATCTGCTGTGGAAGGAGGGTGCCTTGGCTCTTGCTCAGAAAGGGTGAGTCTTGGCTCCACCTGGAGCACGTTTGGGGCTTCTGGTAAGGTGAGAAGGGAAGGGGAGCTTGATATTTAAACAGCAGCTGCCTTTGCTAGATCAGTCACCGGGTTTACGTGTGGTGTTTATGTGCTCCGAATGTCGGAATATTATTCTGGCAAGTGTTACCAAACTTGGATTCTCTTTTGGTTCTCACATGCAATTAATTTCCTAGAAATTTCAGGGAGGGGATGAAAATGTTGCTGTAGAACGTTTGTAACAACTGGTAATAGGTGCAGCTGATCAAGCGTAAACCCAGGGCTGTTTTTTGAACGTGCTAAAGCAGGAAACAAAGCCTGGCTTGGTGCGGACAGTATGAGAAATGCGGCGGCTGTGTTGATTTTTCTTTTTTCTATAGTTTGTAGAGAATGCCACCTTTTTTTTCCTTAATAAAACTGCTTTTGCAACGTGTCAATGCATCTTTAACCCTAGGTAGAAAGCCCCACGGCTGGATCTGATGAAGGCAGAATCTGCTGGTGCTTTTGGGACTCCAGATATCCCTTTGGCAGCCATCAGCTCAGCAGTTAAGTAAACCCTATTCCAGTAAACCCTTTAGTTGTGCTCTCCAGGTTGTTTCTCACCCTTCCTCCAGCCAGGCTGTTCACCAGACACCCCTCCGAGCGCAGGGTCGTTGGGGACACGGGAGGATGCTTTGCCACACTTACTGCCACTTCCCTTTAACAACCGAAAAACAACGCGCAGAGCTGCGACGGAGAAGGAGGATCCTCATCCTGCTTGTTGCCAAGTGTGTGCGTTTGGAATTTCATCAAGCTGGCTGCCGTGAGCCAGAGTAAAACTCCCAAGGGAAGGCATCGCAGTTATGCTCCCACCCAGGTCATACGTGTCCCTGTGCAGCGCTTGTTCTGCAAGAGATCAGCCTGCGTGTTTACGTCCAGGAGCGCAAGTGGGATCACAATTTATGGGTTTCGAGGAGATCCCGGTTTTCCTAGCTGTTGACGCTGGAGTCAGGGATAAGCATCCCCTGAGGGCAGGGGAGGGAGAGCTCGCTGCAATTCCTGGCTGGGCAGGGCTGTCTCCCCTCCCTCCCTCCCTGCGGAGGGGATGGTCCCATTCCAGCAATTAAGGGGAATTAGCAGTTGCTTAGCTAGCCCCGAGACTTTGCAAATGGCTTTGAGAGGGGTGGAACAGATTCCTGCTCCCGACCCTGAGGTGTGTCTAGTTTTGGGGCCTGTGGCTGGGGGGGAGGTGGATCCACCACGGTTTTGCCAGCTCCGAGGGCTTGTCAAATCTGCAGAATAAAAGTTTCTTGTGCTGAAAAGTGGAGTATGTTGAACTGCTGATATTTCTAAGGACCTGGGTGCTGCAGGTGCACAATTTTTCTTTTTTTTTTGCCTTACATTGGGAACTGAAAAGGGGCAGCTCCAAAAACAAGCCCTATAAAACACGACTGATGGGTTAATGGTGTGTTGGGCTGCTCATCATAAGTGGGCAGAAACAGCTGTTTCCAAATGGGTTTGTTTACTGTCACGATTTCGATGTTTTTATGGTAGCGGCACTCTTTGGTGTTACGTTACTGTTATCCCTTCGGAATATCCTGAATATCCTTCGCGGGGGTCTTCTGTGCATATGGGGAAAGGTCCTTTCTACTGACAGTGCTCCCACGGACGAGATTTGTCTGCAGCCTCAGCAGCGCTTCTCCCTTTTGAGGAAGACGAAGCTCAAATTCCCTTGCTCTCTTCCATTATTTTTTTTTTTTTAGAGAAAACATGTTTTGTTCAGGTCAAAATTGCAAATACGTGGCTGGAGCTCACTTTTTCTTTCTCCTGCCAATTTAGTGGGTTTGCACCTTTCATAAATCACTTGATTAACTGTTAAAACTGGATGAGGCTGTTTGGCTTGTATGAGGCTAACAGAAAACTTGAGTAACAGATGCAGGATAGGAGATGGCCTCTCAAAAAGGGAAGAAGTGCAAAAGCCAGTAATGTTTTCCTTGCTGACAAACTTGTTTGGGAAGAGATTATTTAATCCCTCACGTCTGTGCAGATGCAGCTTTCAGACTCCCGGCTGTTAGTATTTTTAGCAGGAGCGGACCACAGCAGGGAATTCCCCCCTCCCTCACCAATCCAGTACTTTGGTTTCTTCAGGGCACTTGCTCGTCTTTCAAAAACCACAATTTGGTAACTGGATGCGATATCAAAGTTTACCACAGAAACTGTCAGAAGGAGAAAAGAACGCTTTTGCTGCAATGTGCAAACCACAGTTAAAACTCTTCAAAGCGTAAAAGCATTGGGGTTGCACCGTGAAAATGGGGAGATGAGGCACCCGGGAGAGCCAGTTGGTCGTGCAGGTCAAAACTAGGCTGGTCATATTGTTGTCTGAAAAGCGGATTTGTGCCCGGCCTGCAATTAAACCAGTCTCTCACACTTGGGAGAGATACTGGATTTATTCAGGCCTGGGTGCCAGGTGGAATTTCCAAAATCAAACACACCTCATGTCGGTTTCTTCGTTGCATTTATACACAAAAGTTACAATGATTGGTTAGTGATTTGCAGATAATTATAATATCTGCTGTGTCATTCTCTTCTGCTATTGCACTTGTGCGGAGGACGTGTCTTCACCTGGGCAAGGGCCTTCTTGACCCCTGGGTGTGTTTTTTAGTATTCTAGTGAAGGCAGTTCACTTCAGGACACCTTAAAAGTAAGTTTTGTTGCCAAGTTGGCCAGTTAGAGATTTATCTTGCCAGGTTGTTAAACAACTCATCCTATATACAATAAACCCCAGGTATTCTCTGGTTGTGGACTAGAGAATAAGGACTTCAAACACAGCATCCTGTTCGTTATTATCAATTGATTAAAGCTAACATGGTCCAGAGAATAGGGACTTCAAGCAGCTCAGTGCTGGACCTCAAGCAGCACAGCGTGCCATACATCATTGGTTCATAAATGCTAACATAACAGTAACATAGCATCTTTCTTATGAGGAAAGGCTGAGAGAGTTGGGTCTTTTTAATCTAGAGAAGACTGAGGGGGCATCTCATCAATGTTTACAAATACTGAAAGGGAGGGGGCCAGGCTTTTTTCAGTGGTACCCAGTGATAGGACAAGGGGCAATGGGTATAAAATCGAATATAGGAAGTTCCATCTCAACATGAGGAGAAACGTCTTTCCTTTGAGGGTGGCAGAGCACCGGCACAGGTTGCCCAGAGAGGTGGTGGAGTCTCTCGACTCTGGAGATGTTCCCAACCTGCCTGGACGCCATCCTGTGCAACCTGCTATAGGTGGACCTGCCCTGGCAGGGGGGTTGGACCAGATGATCTCCAGAGGTCCCTTCCAACGCTTAGTTAAGGTGACTCTGTAAAGTTTAACTTCTTAAGTCAAGGTACCCCACATCAGTACTTCTGGCTCTGGGGCCTGAGGCTTTCAAAATGTTGTTGGTGATGGTGAGACGGTGACACGGTGGTTCCTCCATTCGGAGGAACCTCACGGCTCTGCCTTCCCCAGCCCTGCGCCCCAGGCTTGTGCAGCGAAAGTGCTGTCGGATCTCTCCTCCTGCGGCTCAAAGGAAGCGGTCGAAGTTAAATCAGAACCTTTGTGTGCTTAAACTCGAAGCGTGTATTCATTAGTTGGATCGGTGGCAGTTCTCAGTGTTGAACTGGTGCTTCTGGAAAGCGGAAGGTGTGGGGATAGCCGAGGTGTTCCGAGGTGCCAGGTGGCCACGCAGGAGCCTTGGAAGCGCATCTCTCCATTGCTTTTGCAGGTCTGCTTGTCCTGAAGGGCTTTGCTCTGCCTTGAAGGCAGAGGCTTTGCCAACAGCCCTCTCAAAAGCAGACTCTAAAAGTATATATTTTTTTTAATAAGTATTTTCTAAATGAATACCGATCATCGGCTCCCTGAAGCCTCTTACCGTTTATTTAACTGCATAGGAGGATGTTGCAGCAATGTGCGAATGCTTTTCAATGCCCAGAAGAAACCAGATTAAGAAGCGATTACTGTAGCCTGGAAGGGGTGCAGTCCAGAAAATTCCTTTTCCAAGTTGACGGGTTTGGGTCAAGACAGAGGGTAGAAGACTTTAAGCATGTGAAACGAATTTCTGCTGCCAACTATGGGAATCTTTGAAAGTTGGACTAACTTTTGTGTGTGTAGAAGGTGCAGGGTTGTGGTTTTGTGGGTGTTTTTTTTTTTCCCCTCCCTTTTTCCCCCTTAGGGCGTATTACCCGTATGTACTTTGTGGCAGACAAACTTGAGTTACTTTAATTATGGATAAATTGTGCTGCCTTTTGACAGAGATGACCCGTAACTCCCCCCCTGGCCCCTAGCAAGTCATCTGCCACTTCTTAATGTGTGTGGTAAGCCCACTTGAAAAGCACTCACTCTTACGGAGATTTAGGTATCATTTACTAGGCAGTGAATTAGTCAAGTGCAAATCCAGTTTGAATTCATTGCCCTCGGTGCGACTGTGCAGGTCTCTGGCTGCTGCAATAAAAGATTAAATGAATCTGCCTTCCCAGGAGCCTCGAGGCAGCATCTAGGGAGCGAAAGGTTTCTGCTGGAATTTGGGGGGGGCTGTGGCAGGTGACAGCAAAGCCTCACTGGGAGTTTGAGGTCCGTGGCTCCACTGAGCGTGCTGTGTTGTCGGGAGGGTGGCTGTCGAATTGCTGTGTTTTCCAGCCACCAGGAATAAACCACTTCCAGTACACTGATCGCAGAGCCTCTGCTCGCTGAGCGTCCGGACACCGAAGAAACAGGCAAGGTTTATGAAACTTGGGAGCAAGCTGCAACTCAGCTGGGTCACCAAGCTCCCAGTGCAGACCCAGCCATGGAATTTAATACTCCCAGAGGGCAAGTATGTATTGAATTACCGTGCCATTACCTGTATCAGGCTGCTCTGATGAACAGATCTGCCTTCCCAGCTTCCTCCTACTTCCCATCAATAACTATGGCACCAACAGAATTAGCAAAAAGGAACATGAAGACAATTTTAGTGTAATAGCAGATACGCTGTCTCTCTTTAGTTCCCCTTAACCCCTGACTTTACGTGGGTATGAGAGATTTCTGAGATGCGCTGGATAAGTTTAAAAAAGACAAAGTCTCACTGTGAAAAAGGAGAGGAAGCAACTGCATCAGAGCTTCAGGCTGTCGAAGGCCTGATTGTACTTCTGGGTGTGCTGTCCCACGTGAAAATTAGCTCTCTACCAAGAGAAGCCGCTTTAGGAAAAGATGTGCTTGATATTGGCCAATTGACATTGGCCAATTTTCTTCTTTTTCCTTAGCTTTGCTTTCCGCCTTTATGCAGAACTTGCTGCCTGAGTGTCACTATGCAGCTCTGTTGCTTTGATGAGTTCCTGTGGTGTACGTTTGCAGTGCTGTGAGACAAAAGTTCCTTAAATGTAGGGAAGCATTGTGTGTAAGAAGGGAGCAGGCCACTGCTGGAGGATTGCTTTGTCCACATATGTAAATGTCATGTGAGCTTAAAATGGAGATCTGTTCTGTGTTACACACTTCTATACGTTTCTGTTTCGCACCTTTGGATTCTCCCCAGAGCTAGGTTTTGTTTCTGCCTTTGGCTCATGTCATGCATAGTTATAAAAGAGCTTCACTAACTTATGAATTCTCAAACCAGAGATTTATGGAAATAAACCACCACTCAGGAGTCACCTGCTCAGTCTCCTGTGTCTTCCTTTTCCATCTCTGACCCAGCTTGTTCAATTGTATTGTTTCCCTATTAAGCAAGAGACGAAAAAACATTGGATTTAGTTCACAGTGATGGTGATGGGCTCTTTGCAAGCAGCTTGTGACTGCAGGGAAACTACATGTGAAGGTGACATCAGCGTGGCAGTATAAATCTTGCTACCGTGACTCCAGAAATGCTGAATGTGAGTTGAAGGTGTAGCTAATGTAACTAAATGTGAAATGGAAATGTCTCGTTCTTGGTGTTTCAGAATTTGTTTTCAGCTGTTGTGCCTGTGCCCATCTTTTCTTGCTCTGCTGTGTCAGATGTTATAACCTAAAAATAAAATGTATTGTGCAGAGGAATGGGAAACGAGGTAGTGTGACAGATTACAGCTTTCATTACTGTTGCCCTGGTGTTTGCACTGTGCTGAGAGGCTTTCCTTCTGGTCAGTGAAGTCCATCTAGGTCAGAGCAGTGCAGATAGTTCATCAGGGGACTGAGACTGAGCTCGTGCTCATCTGCTCTCTGGCCTGTAATTAATTCAGACCCCAAATAAAAAAATAAAAAAAAAAGGAGGAGGGGTTTGAAGAAGGCAAAAGGTTCTCTGATGGGAGCATAACCCTTGTAAATCTCTGAAAATGAAGGGAATAGATTTATTTTCTCTGCCGCCGTCTTCTGCGGTGACTTGAAACGGTCTCTTGGTGAGGCAGTGATAAACTGTTATGCCACTAATTTAAATCACTGGCAGGGTAATGGGAAAGGTTGTTTGGCCTGTCTGGTAGGCGGATGATTTAGTCGGATTAAGGGTGGGAGCTGTGTAATTTTACAAGTGTTCGGAGAAGAATTTGAGTGGACAGGAAGACTGAAGATTGCTTTTGTATTGTAATCTCTTTGTCTGCTTTAGTATTGACATGTAAATTCAATGGGACGAGGCAACTTGGCCTATTGATCTTTGTATTAATTTGTAGCAAAGACTAAAACCTCTATGGCTTTTAGTTTGACACTTTTAAACTTGCTACAGCACGGGTGCTGTTTGCACACCTACCTATGTGTGTTTCAGAATTAGGCTTTCTCCCACAGCGGGTTTGTAAGGCGTGTGTCTTTGGAGAAAAAGAGAGATCTCATTTTTAAGGATTGCAGGGGTCTTGTCAAAATTGGAGGTGCTATGTGATCCTTGTGGTATGAGAAGCCTGCCTTTCTGCCCCTCCTGTGCTTTCAAAGGTGGAGTACAGGTTTTTTTCCTTTCTTTTTTTCTTCTTAATTGACTTGAAAATCTTGTGTGACTTGCTGCTTTTGTCGTTCCTAGCTCAGGAAGTACTGTTGTTCCTAAGTAAGGGTTCTTTACCTGTTGTGCAAAAACCAATCGACACACTGAGTTGAGATATTTGTCTTTATTTTGGTTCTGCAGAATGGGGTGCTGGCCCACCACACATTTCGGATAGTCTAATATTTACAGTGTTAAGATACAGCCGATTGGTGACCTACAGTTACTTTACCGTCCCTCATCATACATATGCGTTGAAGTTAATGTTTTAAACATTTTGGGAGAGCCTCTTAATTAGCATGCTCATTTACAAAAGGGTGTGTGTTTTTAGTATTACAATCTCCTAAGGATCCTCTTGGACACACTGGTATCTAGGCTCCATTCCAAAGACTATGTCATCCTATCCTTAGATCAGAGACCGGAGTGTACTCCCTCCGTGGGCCTTGTTCACCCTCAGTAAGCTCTTGATATGATGGTAATCCTTCAACAATTCAATTTTTTTGATCTAAGTTTTGGTTAGTTGTTTCTACATCTAGTCCAGGTGGCTGTGCAAGTACACAAGTTTGAACTTCAGCTGAACTCCTGAAATTAAAACTTAATTGGGCCTTTTGCACCTGGACTAGACATAGAGACAATTAAAGTTCATTTACAATTTTATACAATGTGCTTATGTAACTTTTTAGACACATTCTTTTGACATCAGTACTGCAGAAGGGTTTGTATGTTGCATTTAAACAAACTAGCTAATTTTGGCACTTAATATGCTTGATGTTAACTACTTTTATCCCCGGTGTAAGGAAAAAAAAAAAAACCCCACCCTGGAAAACGAACTCTGGTTTTACTGTCGTGTGGTGGTTGTGATATGCTCTTGGTCTTTCAACTTGTTCCATACTAAGCAATAATAGACTCCGGCCTTTTTAGAGCAAGACTGAAATTATCTGTGTTGTCACATAAAAGCTGTGTGTTTATTTCTGCAGGTTACTGCTGGGGGCTCATCAGGGACCCATAATAAACTTGAAAGCTTTTGCTTAAACTCTTGGGTCTTGTCTAGTATTCTTATATTTAAGTATTGCACAAGACTAGTCTTGAAAAACAGTCTCGTAGGGCTGAAGTTAACCTTGTGGAAGGTAAGCGCTAAGTTAACCAAAGTTTATTCCAATTTAATTTCTCTGGTGTGATTGGTTTTTTTTGTGTATATTGGATTGTCTGGCTTTCACTTGCAGTTCCTCTTTGTCTGAGGTCTCCGACCACACCAGGCAAATTCCAACGTGTAAGGCAGTATGATTAAGACCTATGTGAAGGCCCATGAATTTTTTTTTAGCACCTTACAACGAAATGGCTTATCAAACCATAGGGCTTATTTTTCTGCATGTACATTTTTATTAAGGTCATCAAAACTTGCTGTTTCACTGCCCTGGTGCTGTATAGGATCTTCCAGTGCTTTTTAACATAAAAATGTAGAAATATGTAGTATTACCTTGCCATAAACCTGCATACAGTGAAGTTAACAGAGCAAGAAAATATTTCCTTACCTGTCAGATCACTGTTTCAAAAGCTTAACTTTTTTTTTTTAGGTTTATATTTGCTTAATTTTACATTTGTAATCACAGTATCACTTAGGTTGGAAGAGACCTTTGAGATCAAGTCCAACCATAAACCTAACACTGCTAAACCACCCCTAAACCATGTCCCTCAGCATCACGTCTGCCTGTCTTTTAAATACCTCCAGGGAAGGTGATGCCACCACTGTCCTGGGCAGCCTGTTCCAATGCTTAATAACCCTTTCGGTAAAGAAGTTTTTCCTAATATCCAACCTAAGCCTCCCCTGGCACAACTTGAGGCCATTTCCTCTTGTCCTGTCGCTTGTTGCTTGGGAGAAGAGATTGACCCCCACCTCGCTATAACCTCCTTTCAGGTAGTTGTAGAGAGTGATAAGGTCTCCCCTCAACCTTCTCTTCTCCAGGCTAAACAATCCCAACTCCCTCAGCCACTCCTCAGGAGACTTGTTCTCCAGACCCCTCACCAGCTTCGTTGCCCTTCTCTGGACACGTTCCAGCACCTCCATGTCCCTCCGATACTGCGGTGCCCAAAACTGAACACAGGACTCAAGCTGCAACCTAATGTAGCTTGCGATGAGTTCATTGATTAATTAGGCAGCTTATGGAAGTGAGGAGCCTGGTGCAGAATCAGCTTGTGGTTGGGAACTAACTGGCAGGGGCAAGCAATGAAGCCACAAGCCAAGAAAAGCACGCACCTGGACCTTTGCGAGGGGGAGCCTGCAGAGCTAAATAAGGAGACAGTACAGAAAAACGCAGTAATCAATAACTGCTATGGAACTAGTATAGTGGGGATGGAGATAACTCTCCCCTGCCTCCTCTACCCTTCCTTCTCCCTCGCTAGATATCCTGGCCTTAGCAAGAGGGTACAGCACATCTGATTTAGCCTTTGCTGCTCTACTAAAACAGGGATCAGGAATTAAATGTATTGAGAATGGGTCTAGAGCATGTCTTTTAAATGAGAAAAGCTTTGAGCTCGAAAAGGAGATGCTTCTTTGCCCCTTTTGAACAATAACGTTCTTGATATTCCTGGCTTCCAGGTCTGTACCCCTGGGTTAATTGAGTTGTGCTGAATTGGGAGTGTTGTTTGACAATATCCCCCGTCTACTGCCATGCTTTTGCCTCTGGTGACTGATGTGGTTAATTTCTCTTGTCTTAAATAACAGCCTAACTAATGTGCTTTGGCCGGTTTTTATTTTTAAGGTGGGTATGACTGTTGTGAGACTTAAGGAGTAGTAGATGATCTGCTGGCTAGCTGGATTTCGCTACCGCAAGTTAAGTTTGTGGACCAGGCTGTAGGGAAACTGCTGTTACTTTTATAGTGGTTTTCCGGAGCCTGCTTGCTGAGGAAAGACCCCGCAAGTTTTGGTTTACCCTGCTGCACCATGAAGCTTTTCATACTGATTAATACTAATTAATCTGCTCTGAACAAAGTGAGCAAGAGTGAAATGGCACCCCTGCTTTGTCCTCTGCTTGTTCTCACCCTTGCTGTAACAACCCTTTTTAGTATATTATTGAGCATTACACTTTGCTTTTTGTTGGTAGTTTTGCTTTAGCAAAATAGTCTTTTTATAGCTGTGAAGCTTTAAGGAAGAAAGTTTCTGGCAATATCTGCAGGAGTTGCAGTTCTTTACTGTGCAAACGCTCAGATCTGTGTGTCTTGCTTTAATATTTCTTGGAGCAAAAATATTTTTGGATAAACAAAGCATTTCACATACTGAGTAAACCGCTTACAGGCAACCTTTTTACCCTCAGGCTGGAATGCAGCCCTTGTGAACAAGGACCTCTAACATAGTTGAGGACCAGGAGTGGGATGTAGTGGGGCAACATGTCATAGCCAAATGTTAATTTTGGTTGATGTATCATACTCCAAGCCATTTATGGTATGAAAAATCGCTGGCATCCATAACCAGATTAATTTTTCTTTATGGAGCAGTTTTCAGTACTTTTTCTCCCCCAAATTGTCACTGCACATTGCTGTGTAGTAAGTAGGAGCAGCTAGAAATGTATTTGAGGAGTGCTGGCTTAACACTAGCCCTGTCAGGTTCCGCTGGAGAAAACCAGACCACCAGTGACAGCAGAAATGGATTTGGTACGTATGGTTTAGCGCTGACACTAGCAGATGAGCATTCTGCTGCTAGCCAGCGGCATTCCCATTTGCCATTCAGGCAGTGCCACGCTCAGCTCTGTCATCTCTCAAGGTGGTTGCTGCTCTGTCCTTTCATTCTGTAGGGTGTTTAGATCCTGAAGGAAATATGAAGTATTTTGTTGATATTGGTTGAACATTGCTAGCAGCATTAGAGGCCAAAGCAATCAGCTTTTTGGGGTATTTAAATACTTTCGCTTTGCCAGAGGTGATGCCTCTGGCTGGATAAAGGAATGTAAAAATCAGTTGTTCTGCCACTTCAATGCTTGAAAATCTTAGTATGGCGTCTCTAGGAATTGTGGAGGAACCTATTGAGATAAAGTATTCCTGCGTAATTCTTCTTGCAGAGGAGAAAGGAACACTTCTGGCATTTGTTATTTTACAGTGAAGGTTTTCTAAAACATCTCCCATGTGTTATTCCAGAGGGAAAGAGTGTTCTCAACCTTTGGATTGTAACCTGGCTTCTGTTTACGAGAGAGAGCTGAGGGAGGAAACCCAGCAGCTTGTGACAATTTAAGTTAGGTAGTAGTGTAAACATACCTGCTTCAATCTGTAAGTAGCCTGGAAGCAAGAAATTGGTGGATTTCTTTCCACCTTATCTATGTGGGAGATGGGATGCAGCAGTAATTGGAATGCTGAGGAGCAGGCAGTGGCACTTGACTCCCCTCTCCACACAGTGAGGGACGTGTCCAACTCCTTGACAGATAATGTTGTAGACACAAAGAGTTTAAATGGGATCATGTACAGGCTCAGGAAACTCCTGGAGCTGAAAGTAGTCAAAGCCTCAGACAGCACCTTGTCTGACACAGGGCATGCCCTTCAGCTGCTTTTTACACCTTGATTCAACGAAAGTAGCAGAACATCTAGGAGGTTATTTTTGTTGCGTGGGGATATCGTGAAAATAAAAGCCCTGAAGCTTGGGGTGACTGAATTTAAGGGTTATAATAGTGGAAGCAAATGCCACATTCTAGTTGTGTGATGTCAGCACTGAAGGGAAGTAGTCACTGATGACAATAAGAAGTAGTAGTCCCTCATAATCCAGGAGGAAGCAGTTAGTGACCTCCTATGGACAGTCACAAGGCTGTGGGGCAATATGGGGTCCACCCGAGAGTGCTGAGGGAGCTAGTGGAGGAGCTTGCCAAGCCACTCTCCATCATTTATCAGCCATCCTGGTCAACGGGGCAAGTCCTAGCTGACTGGAGGCTTGCCAATGTGACACCCGATGTGTCAATGTGCCAATGTGACAAGAAGGGCTGGAAGGAGGATCCAGGCAGCAACTACAGACCTGTCAGCCTGACCTTGGTACCAGGAAAGATCATGGAATGGTTCATCCTGAGTGCATTTACACAGCATGTGAAGGACAACCAGGAGATCAGGCCCAGCCAGCATGGATTCATGAAAGGCAGGTCCTGCTTGACCTGATTTCCCTTTATGACCAGGTGACCCAGCTGGTGGATAAGGGAAGGGCTGTGAATGTGTCTACTTGGACTTCAGTAAGGCCTTTGTCACAGTCTCCAGCAGCTTTCTGCTAGAGAAGCTGCAGCCCATGGCATAGACAGGTGGACTCTTCGCTGGGTTAAAAACTGGCTGGATGGCCGAGCCCAGAGAGCTGTGGTGACTGGCACTAAATCCAGTTGGCGTCAGGTGTTAAGCGGCATTCCTCAGGGCTCAGTTTTGGGGCCAGTCTTGTTTAGTATCTTTATTGATGATCTGGGTGGAGTGCACCCTCAGTCAGTTTGCAGATGATGCCCAGTTAAGCGGGAGTGTTGATCTGCTGGAGGGTAGGAAGCTCTGCAGAGAGATCTGGGCAGGCTGGATTGATGGGCTGAGGCCAATGGTGGGAGGTTCAACAAGGCCAAGTGTTGGGTCCTGCATTTGGGTCACAACAACCCCAGGCAGTGCTACAGGCTTGGGGAGGGGTGGCTGGAAACTGCCTGGCGGAAAAGGATCTGGGGGTCCTGGTAGACAGTTGGGTGAACACAAGCCAGCAGTGTGCCCAGGTGGCCAAGAAGGCCAATGGCATCTTGGCCTGTATCAAGAATGGTGTGACCAGCAGGAGCAGGGAAGTGATTGTGCCCCTGTACTCAGCACTGGTGAGGCCACAGCTTGAGTCCTGTGTTCAGTTTTGGGCACCACAGTATAGGAGGGACATGGAGGTGCTGGAGTGTGTCCAGAGAAGAGCAACAAAGCTGGTGAAAGGTCTGGAAAACACGTCTTATGAGGAGTGGTGGAGGGAATTAGGATTGTTTAGCCTGGAGAAGAGAAAGTTGAGGGGAGGCCTTATTGCTCTCTACTACTACCTGAAAGGAGGTTGAAGTGAGATGGGTGCTGGTCTCTTTTCTCAAGTAACCAGTAATAGGACAAGAGGAAATGGGTTCAAGTTGCACCAGGGGATGTTCAGGCTGGACGTGAGGAAAAAATGTTTTCACTGAAAGAGCTGGAATAGGCTGCCCAGGGAAATGGTTGAGTCACCATCCCGAGTTGTGTTTAAAAGTCATGTAGATGTGGTGCTTAGAGACATGGTTTAGTGGCGGATCTGGTGGAGTAGGGTCAATGGTTGGACTAGATGATCTTAAAGGTCTTTTCCAACCTAAATGATTCTATGATTTTGGGTATGCTGGCTTCAGCCCAGAAGTGCTACGAGAACGACACCTTCCGTTTTTCCATTCTACAGCCTTTCTTTGATTAAGTTTTCCTGAGCAGTAAGGTGAATTGAAAAGGAGGTTAAAATGGGATAGCTGCCCATTTTTTAGTGTTTGCCATTCTGACATCGGTATCACTATCATGCAAATCTTCTGTTTAGAAGAGACCCACATACAAAGTATTGACTGATGTTTTAAGAGCTTAGAGAGGCTTGAAGAACCCTCCTTCGTAACTTCCAGTGTTGCTAACAGCACATTTTTGTATACTCAAATCTTTAACTGCTGCGGTGACATAGGCAAAGCTGCTTGGGCATATTTTGGGTGTATTTGCCAGATAAGCAGAGGATGTGTTTAGGGTGGGGTTTTTTTTGTTTGTTTTTTCCACTTCAGTGGTGGTCTTGGTGTGCTTCATGAAGCAGGTTGGTTTTAGTCTACTTGGCAAAGCTTGAGCAGTGAGCACAGAACTTGTCAGCATGTCTCTCCAGCTGTCCTGCTGAGTATCTCCTGACCTCCCTGCCCGGGAGAACCATTGGCATCCGCTGGTAATTCTGGAATTTGATGCTTTCCATGCCATGCACTGTGTGTCCTCAGAGAAGCAGTGAGGCCGGAGTGAGCCCATGCGTGCTCAAAGGAGACATTCAGTCGCCAGCGGAGGATCGTGTTCCAGAAGCGAATCTGAACTCATGCTCTGAACCCTGCTAAAGCTCAAAAAACATACAACAGTTCTGGTTTTGTGCTTTTTTTTTTTTTTTTTTTTGACCTTGATCTCTCCAGACAGCACAGTCTGTAAATGACCCTGTCTCTCCATTCTCCCTGTTCTCCCTTTGAGATTGGTGCCTAAGCATACCAGCATCCATCCTGGCCTCCCTTTCTTCCCATGCCATCGTCACCACGACTCTGCAGGCACCGTATTGTCCAACTCGTGAAGTCTCAAACTGGTAGTATTGTTCTTATGTTAAAAGCTGAAAAATCAAAGTACTAGAAATACAATTTCTTTAGCTCTCTGGTCACTGAAGGGTGCACCTCCTGCCAAAGCAGTTACTCCAGTTTCTCTCCTTGTAATAGCTTCGTATCGGCTATTACTTTTTAAAGATGCTTGCAAAGGTGGAATATGTGTAAGGGCCTGTTGTTTCAAAGCACTTGCAAAATGGGAAAAGCTAAGTTTAAACTGCTGCGGTTTGTTTCCAAGTTGGTAGATAACTTGACAGGAAGGCTTTTGGGTGTGAAGGCACGTCTTTAAATATGGTGTGAATTCTGACGTGTGACGTTGCTTGCAGGTTGAGGTAAACCATTTCTGTCTCCATCCGCTTAGCAGAAGCATGTAGACTCTGCTTGTCATGGAGTCCTTGACTTTCATCCTCTTCTCCAGCTCCTGTAAAGCCAGAATAGGTAGAAAATGACCCGTGAGATGCCAAACACCGGTTTGATTGGCAAAAATAAGCGGCATAATGAGCAATTTGAAGTAGTTGCTATTGGTGGCAGAAGACGGGAAACTTTGCTCGTGTTATTGTCTGTTCCAAGAGTGGCAGTAATGTCCCTAACTCCGGTCATACCCTGCATTCCTTATCTCTAGCATGTTTGCATAATGCACTCACAAGGTATGTTGTACAAAAGGTCACAGGCTGAAGGGGAGGCTTGTCATTTCCTAGCTGCTTTTCGGGAAGAGGCATGTGACCTTTTATGAGTAGGTTGACTGATGGCAAGTTGAGGGACCTCTTGGTGGGTTTGCCGGTAATCAAGGAACGTGTGTTTGAGAAGCAAACGTTGCAGACAGCATTGCATTCAAAAAGATGTTAAAACAGTATACCTTGAGGTGATTACCAAAGCTGAGGCTTTCAAGAAAGTCCTTCTGACAGATACTTGTGTATGTATTTATGCACTAAACGGGCTGCTAATGGGAGCTGTATATGTGGAAAATTCCTTCCAAATATTGATCCAGAAACTATGGTCTGTCTGAATAATCAGCCATTGTGTTTTTATAACCTGGGGAAATTATCTAGATAGGTCCAACTGTGAATATCCTGAAAATGACCTACCTATGAGTTAGTTACAGTGTATTTAATTTTCTTTAATAACTTGCTTTTTTAGAATTAACTAATCTTGGTGTTTTACCTTCAAAATGTTTTCAGGTGAATCTGGGAAATTTTGAGCTTCTCACCCTGTAGGGACAGTTGAAAATATCGGCGTGTATCAAGTCACTTCTTGGTGTCCTGACATCCATCTAGTTTAAAGATTTCCAGGTGTCCATGGAGCAGTTGGCATCCTGAGTGATAAGGAGACTTCAGCCTGTGACCTTTTGTAATGTTGAGGCCAGATTTGTCGAGAGGAATGTGTCCTCTAAGGTGTGGTTTGGTGTTTTGGTTTGTTTTTTTTTTTTGTTTTGTTTTTTTTTTTGGAAGGCTGAACAACAAAAAGGTTGGGAGGAGGCTTATTTTGGAAACCGTGAAAGAGACCATTTCCTGATAGTGGGATTGCTATTTGTTGCATCTTTGTGTGTTAGATCTCTTATGACATGACCTAAAAATAAATCCAGGCAACAGGTAAAAGGGGTTTCAGATCTGTTTATTTCTTAATGGGAACTGATTCCCCGCCTTGTTACATCTCCTCCTCTCTCTGCAATGCTTATTAAGAGACCGCAAAAGTTTGTTGTCTTAACTGGTGCTCCTTTTATTTCCCCACAATTCTAAAAATTATACTTTACCTTATTTACAGCATAAAATGGAAATGAAGATTTGGTGGTGTATGGCTGGCTTTGTACAAGCTAGTGCAGAAAGTACACAGATGTCTTAGACGTGAGACTGGGCACAGTTGTGTACTTCTGTGATAAAAGTGCAAATTTTAATAGTGATGAAAGCATGCTTGCTGCAAACACTATCTTTCATTTGTCACTGAAGTCTTCTGAGCTTCTTCCCCTCAGTTTTGTTTCCAGCGCCCTGGTCAGGTCACTGGGATGCTGGAAGAACTAAACAAAGGTAATCCCATGAATAAATCTTGCTAATACGCCTAATTGTGTTGCTGTGGGTTGTGATAAGAAGAGTTTCCTCAGGGCTTTGGGACCTGAGGAATGAGTTTGCAGTGTGCTAGCTGTTCTGATCTTTCCACACAAGAAAAAGGAAGGGGATGTTTCTGGGCTGCATCCCTTAGTGCTGCACCAAACACTTCTTAAAAATGCAGTGTGTCTGGCAGGAGGAAATGGCCTCTAAATCTTCCCAAAATGGAATAGGAGCTAAAAATGTTTTGCTTTTTTACAATTAAAGATGAAAATGTAAAATGGAAGCTACTCTAAAATACAATAGCAAAAGCTGGATGTGTGTGCATGTGAAGTAATATTTAGATAATGGATGCAGATCTGTCTACATAAAACAAACGCGGATCATTCTTTTCTTGCATACCCTTTCACTGGGAGTGAGCACTCCATTATGATTAGCTGTATGATTTTATTGTCTCTGCAGGAAGAGTGCAGAGGCAAACAACTGTAGATTAGGAGCAATTTACAAAATAGTTCAGCGATTAGCATGCCTTTGGTGGTGTTTTCTGTCTAAGAAGTGCATCATAAATTTTACTGGCTTCCTACAAAGAAGGAAGGAACCTTCCTTCAAAGAATTAGCTCTGAGGAAGATTAAAATGACATCTAGACGTTTGCTAAACATTCTCTCAAAACCCCTTACATTGTCTTTAAATCAATTAGTTTGACTTCTTTAATCCACAAGCACACTGGGTTGGTGAACTCATGCAATTTATCTATTTAGGCTGGATTTCTCCACTGTATTTTTAAGGACTGCTTTAGTGCGTCCGGTCCGGCAAACGAGAAGCAAGCATGCGAGTGAAATGTGGAAATCTGCCTGCCTTTCTGCGCTAGGGTGTGAAATGAAAATGCTGCTCTAATCATTGAGGTGCCTTGTCTAAGTAGCAGTTGGTAGCAAGTTAATCCAGCCTTTGCAGACATTCCTGATCCTTGCTGTTTATTTTGGATTAGAAAGTCAGACAACAGCCTTCTCTTCCTCCTTTTGCAATGCTGCTGCTGCTTGTGTATACATGTTAAGTGGGAAGGAAAAGAGGAAGAGAATCCTCAACTCCAAAGCTTCATGCCTGTGCTTTGTAGGCACAGCTGATGCACAGCACAAGGAGACATTTTTAATTCTTTAAAGCCTCAGAAGGTGACCCTCGGTATTTAGATGTGGACACTTACTCTCCGAAATCAGGTGGATGGTTGGTTCACTTACAGTTCTGCATGGATAATAAAGATGGTAGCATTCACCTGAAAAACATTTTAATATTAATTAAGGAAATTATTTTCTCGTGCTGGAAATCCTGCAGGTTTCCGCAAGCTGTAATGTATTTAAATGCAGCAGTCAGAGATGCAGTGTGTCAACTCTAAGCCTGTCCTAAGCTCAAGGCTGTGCTGGTAAAGATATATTAGATCAGGTGTTGTAAAATGGTGCGTAAATTTTCAATAAGCTAGCGATGATCTGGAGGGTGTTTGGGTGCTATTGAGAACGACTGGTAGTTCTCACCCATCTTGCCATGTGGATGGCAAATAACTTCAGAATTCATCTTCACAGCATCAAAACCATCAGAATGGCTTCTCAGCTGGTGCTTCGGCATTAAAGAAACACCGCGGATGGTAGAGCAAGTGGTATCACAGACAGAGCTGAACGTTGGCATGTTATACGCTCAAATAGAAGTGAGCTTCTCTCGTGCCGTTATGGCTTACTATCGCTTAGCAACTCCAGAAACTGAACTACTTCCTTAAAGCTATTAATATGCAGTTTAACGAAACTGGTCCGTGAACTTGGCAGCCTCTACCCCGGCAGAGCCGAAGCCGCTGCTGTGCAAACAGAAGGGTCCTCCTCTAGGAGGAGGAGCAGAGGATGAAGGAGTTTAACGTAAAGGCTAATCAATTTAGGTAAGACAGACCTTTTATTCTGAAAAGCCTGTAACACGTGTTAGGTTTTTTGTAAAAAAAAAAAAATAAAAAAAAATACAATGAACTGCTGTGCGTTCCACAAGAAAGATAGGAATGAGCTCTAATCAAACCTTGCCATGCAGTTCTGCTAGGCAAAGAAGCTGTCGGTGTGAATTGCTTCTACTTTCTTCTAACTGGTTCAGAAATAATTCTGTATGTGGCAGAAAATGTGACCTTACAGGGTCTGCGTGGCTTTATACCGGAGAGCAAGAGGCTACGGCCAGTGTTGAGCGTTGCGGGAGAGCTCGTGGTGCTCAGCAGCACATGCTGATTCACGGCTTGCTCATCAAAAATGTGTGTTTACGTTTGAGCGCCAGTTTATGCTCCATTGTCTCTTGGATTGTGGGGGGCGGCATCTGGCCTTCCTAGAAGAGCAGGTATGCAGTTTGGAGCTTTCCCTCCGGATGTGGGGTGGGATACAGCAGGCTGGCTTTCTCGCAGTTCACACGGATGCCGCGCTCGGCAGATGGGTGTCTTTTTGGGCTTCGCTTGGCAGATGAATGAGTGCCTATGAGCAGATAGAGTATGATGTGTTTGGGAGCATGGCTGTTCTTACGAGATAAGAGTGCAGTTACTCATGGAAACAGGGCCTTCCTCCTTACTGAAGACGTGCTGGTGGGTGTTCGTGGAATGGATAACTTCTTACATTTTGTAAACATTAGCTCTTATTACTACACTCCTACAGCAAACAGGGCAGGACAGCGAGGCTTTTACTGAGCAGCTCTGCTGCTGGCAGCGCGCCGTGGCTCTAGCCGGATGGCCAAAACCCCTTCAGCCTCCAGCCTAAGAGTCTTCTGGCTGCTGGGCTGGTGGGTGTTTGGGGTGGGGAGGTTGGGGATGTGCCTGATCGCACCCTCCCCGAGGTGCTGTGGATTAATCTTGGAAGATGAGGCAAGAACGCGGTGTAAAACTCCAAAGCCAATTTCCAAGTAATTCTAAACATAGCTGAAAAGAAGTCCAAGAAAGCAGAATTGCCATGTTGCAGACTGCTTGACAGTGGGTTATTTGGATTTGGTTCTGCTTCAGCAAGCGGAATTTGATCCTCCCGGCCTGCCCCCCCTCATCCCTCCCCAGTGTTTGAATGGAAATGTATGAATCATGATTTTCTAACTCATGTGAATGGAGTAGGGAGACCATCTCCCTTATCCGAAAGTTTAGTTGAAATAGCCCTGCGGAGCTCCATGCGAAAGGGTGCTGGTTCTTTTCTGAATCTCCCCCCTGGTTTTGTCTCCCTTGAAAGCTGGGGGGGGGAGGCTGGATGAAGACTGTATTTGCTTCCCAGGCGCGGGACTGAGTGGTTTGTCTAGAGCGCTGCTGGCTGTAATGTTTGGCTGTGGAAAAGTCAGGGAACAGCGATGGAGAGAAGCCTGTTACCTGGCTGCTGCCACTGGAGGATTTTGATCACGTGCATTTTGATTTTTGTGTTGTATTTTGCCTCGGTGCAAGTGCTTCCTCGATCCCGTAAATATCTTGCTTATCTTGAAGACTAACAAAAAAGGCTTTCAGCCATCCTCCTTTGCTTCCCCTGCATCAGTTTATTTGTTGGCAAAACCTGTTATCTGCGTGATGCCTGGTTCAGAGCCTGGGTGGCTTTACCAGCTCCCTTCAAAGAAAATTTTGAGATTTATTTCTTATGTTGGCAATGTGTATCCTGAGAGTTGTTTTGCCTGTCTGCTCTTGTAGTTAAAGAGAAGGTGCTCTGGGTATCGCTGGAGCTGGGTATGGCTCTCACATGTCTCTCTGACATTCCCATGACGCTGGGAGTAGCCGGCTTGCGCTCTGTGGTGCCCCTGGAGCCAATCAGGCGGCCAGTGGCCCATTTTGGGCAGCTCAGTTTCCCACGTTGTTCTGGGGGTGGCAATCTCATCCAAACCACTCTTGCCTGGTGCAGGCTGGGAGGAAAATGAGCGTATGCCCAAGATATGCTCCTGCAGGAATGCTGGTGCGTGTGGGGAGTAGTGGATCTGTTCTCTGTGGGGTGCCACAAAGTGGATGAAGAAGCACTCTAAGCCTTCTTCAGATCCAATGAAAGCTGCTTATAGGCCTTATTTAGACACAGGGATGTTCTTTTTTTGCTTCCTTTGGGAAATAATTTTTTAGAATGCAGCTGTCCATAGTAGCACAGGCTTTACTGTATATCCCACCTCTTGGTAGGCCTTGAGGTTATCTTCAGATGGTTATAACTCCTAATGTTTTAAGAGAAAGCTTGTTGTTAACTCAGCTTCTTAATATGTAATTTTGCTTTTTTTTTTTTTAATAGTGACTCTTATGACTATGTAAGAAGCAACTGGCAGCAGGTCTTCTGAGCTTTGACTCTCATATTCGTAGTGAGCATCTAACCTGATGAATCAAGTGCTCTGGGTAGAAAAGCAATTTCAGGTAAGTAAATTAATTTTGCTTTTTCAAGCACATGTATTTCGGAGTGGTGTGGTTTTTTTCAATCCTTTGTTTACTGTAAACTGATATTAAATGTGCCCAGAATTTGGATAAGTTTTTGTTCTGGACTTGCATGGGCAGATACCCGTTTTGCTCCGGATTAATCATTTTTTACATGCGTGGCAGTGTGCACTGGCAATAGTCAGTGTTCCTCACTTTTGTGTTTGTGTCGGCTGACTTCATGTCCTACAGCTGTGTGGCACTGTTTCTTTTGGCACCTGTACTGGCTTTAAGTGAGGCTTTAGTTTAAAAACGTGGCTTAGTAGAGAATATGATGATTGCCTCCATTTTCTGTTAGCTTAGATGTTGCTTGTGCCAGCCTGGCACTCTCTTTATTCAAGGAAAAAAAATAAATTACAAAGTCTGACTCCAGTACTAAATTGTATAATCTTAGGAATAGTCAACTGAAAAATGACTTAGATTGCTTCCTTTTTCCTGCTTCGAGGTATGGGTAACTAAGAACAAAACTTGGGAAGATGTAGGTTGTATATAAATGCTCCAAAAACCGTACTTAAAGGAAATTCTTCCCCTTCTGACTGTTGAAACAGGAGTGATGTATTGAACAGACTGGTGGCTGGAATACCTGGTTTCTGTTCCAAGTTCTGGCTTCGATGTAGATGAATGACCTGCAAGGAGAAATTAAACGGGGTATTATATACCCTTTCTTGCTGCTTGTAGTTGTGTTTTTGTCTTTTAATAACCCTTTGAAGCTGTGTGCGGATTGGCTGAAAAGGCATCTTTAAGGCTTTTGTGGTTGTGTTGCGTTGGATCTGTGCTGGAAAGAGCCATGACTGATTTAAGAGCTAGAGGGGGAGGTGTTGTAAGAATCAGAAAATAGAAGCAAAGCTATTGGGCATAGAGATTTCGAGAGAGAATGTGTTTTTAAAACTGTTATTTGTTTGTGTGTAACCTGAGTGACTGGCACGCTGCGTGAACCAAGGCTTTCATGCCCTCCGTTTCCAGTTGGGAAAGCTTCCTCAAAATGTTGAGTATTAGTGAGACTGAGCTGCATGATTCTGAGAGGCTGTGGTGAGGGACAGAGCAGAAAAGCAGCCTGCAGTTGTGATTCTTCTTAATGCAGTTGTAATTCTTCCTGCGGGTGCCCCGAGGACATCTGGTTTTGGGGAAAGTTGGTTTTAGCCCCTCTCCTACAGCTGTCATGGTACTGCACACCTCTAAACCTCAAGTGTTGTACAATTAACATGTTTAGGAGTGCTTCCACAGGTACTGGAAGAAATGCCATCAGTAATCAGAAATAATGAGGAAAATGCCATGATTTAACATCATCCCTGCTGAAATTGAGGGAAATAATTTTTTTGTGTGTGTGTTGTACATAAGGTGAATCATTACGAGCAAGCTTTAATTTTGCAGTTGCTGCTTTCTGAAAACTGGCATCTATGTGATATTATGGTTTGTCCAGAGCAACTATCTAGGCTTGCTTTCATCAGTCATGAAAAATTCCTACTTTTCCCACCCTCCTTCCAACTATATAAGCGTTAAGTGTGGAAGATGCTTTTGCCAGATACCAGAAGCTCATGTCACTGTTCTGATTCAGCTTTTGTTTCCCCTGGGTCCAATACACAGACGTTATGAATAATGTAGTAACCTATTATTTAAAGTTTAATGCAGAGTTAATAGGGGTGGAACATCAACAGGTACAGTGCAGGAGGTGCAAGACTGCTTTGTTCTATGCTGAATGAAAAAGATTCAAATGAAATACTCTTGGGCATGTGGCATACCTTGTAATTTATGTGACGATATTACTTGCAGATGCCTTGGTATCTGGGACCTCTGTATATTTTGTGGGTTTGTTTCTGTATATGGCAACATATGGTACCAAACTCGTGGGGTCACAACACACACGATGACTCATTGCTGAAATCTAGGGATCTCATATAGTGCAATATCAAGATGCTGCTGTCTCTTCAGTGGCTTTTTTTTTCCCCCCTTGGTAGAAGTATTTTTTTTAAACAAAGGGAAAACATCCCTTTCCTCAATCGTTAGCTTTGCAGAACTTGAGCCTTAAAATAATCTAGGAAGCCTTTTGTTATATAAATATACTCATCCTCCAGCTTGGCAGTGTGTGCGCTTGATATAGCTGCTTGCTGAATTCTCTTTAAATTTGAACTGCAGTGGTTTTGAAAAAGAAAAAAAACCTGGTTACTTTTATATAGCACTTAATGGTTCTGACCATGGCAGCTCTCTAGACTCAAGAGAACAAAGCAAATGCACTGGTTGCTCTATAATAACAGTGTAACAGTGACTATTTAAAGCAGACAGTGCAGTGTAAAGCGGTGGTTTATGGCTGGATCTCTGTTTCTGTATCTCTTAATGATTTTTGTTTAAGCTTGCTACTGCCAGGTATGCTTACACCTACCAAATTTAACTTCAGGGGAACAGAGCCTCAGCTCTTGTGGTGTCTTTTGAAACTATTTTTGCCTGAATTCAGAAATAAAATGTATATGAATACAGCAAGGTCTTGGAACGGTTAAAATTAAATTCCAGTGCAGACTGTTCAGTAGTTTAACAGGTACCAAGATTTTCAGTCATCAGATTCCCCAATTAAATGGGCAACAGTTGGCTGGAGCAGATGTTGGGGAAAAAAACCCAACCAACCAAACAAAAAACCCCAAACAACCCAACAAAAACAATAAAACCAACCAAACACCCCAACAAACAATCCCCCCTCCAACAAACAAACCCCGACCAGCAAACAAAAATCCCCATAAAACCTGACAATCACCCCACAATAAAACCCCACCGCCCTGTGAAATGTCGAATGCATGGGAGATAATCTCCATTAAAAGCAGTGACTGATTTCTGGATGTTGTCTTGTATGTGTAAAATCACCTTTGGGAAAATTTATTAATCGTGTGTAACTGAATGTGAATTTGGAGTTTTTCTGTATCCTGCGTAGGACATGGGTTTGTTGTGACGTTGGCTTTTTTAAGTAATACCTTTGCTGCCAGGAATGCTTGAGCTTGAAGCTGCTGCTGACAAAAGAGGTGATGTGGCAGGATAAAGCCCAGGGTCTGCTGTGTAAGCGCTGCCTTTATTCACCTTCTGCATGCAACAGACAACACCTTTTATGGCAACACCTGGCCAACCTGATGCTGGTTTTACCCTCGCGCTCTGGGAAGGCGTGGGCATCCTTCTGGGCACCTCTTCCACCCCCTGCTACTAACCCTCCCTCCCCTCCCCAACTTTTTCCAGATGTACACGTGTCAAAACTGTCCTGTAGAAGTGGGAATGGCACGTGGATGTTGCAGGCTCTGTCGAGGTGGGTTTGGTACAGGTACACAAAGTCCACAGGTTGTGTTTTAAAAGCGAGGAAGGTGAAGAGTGAATCCATGCAATCTCCTGGGAGTACCTGAATCCAGTCTATGGTCTGATGTGCTGCTTCCTCCTCCTCCCGTGTTAATGGAGCGGTCGTGTACCAAGAGAGGAGTGAGGAGTCCAAGGAGAGAAGCGATGGTGTAACTTCTTGGGCATTTATCCAAAACTGAAGATTTAATTGAATTTTGGAGTAGATGTTGTATGTTCCCTGTGCTTAGTTTGGCTCAATCAGATTTGGCTTGGGTAGATTTCCTAGCCATTGCTGCTTATTAGATAAGCTGCCTCTTGGTAAATGGGTGGCGTAAAGCAGATTGCTCTCGATAGTTTCGCTCTTGTCTCCTAATTCTCTTTCCCTCAGACATGTAGCTGCTCCCCTGTTTCTTGGACAAGGCAAAGGATGTGCTAGCAGGAAATGGCTGCAGATAATGGAAATAGGCCATACCTGCTGCTGATTAATCCTTAACCCAAAGAGGGAATCTTCCTTCTCCGGATTTGTTTGTCAACCGAATTAGCAAATGGCTGTTCTTTTGTCCTGAGGCTGGCACTGACTCATTTTGGCATTGATTGATAGCTTACAGGCCGAAGTAGTAGGATTTCCTGTAAGGGTGTACTCACCAGTTTTCACGCGTTCAAAGATAAAATGGGGTTTCTGTCTCGCTTTGCATCCTCTTTGCTTGTGCTTCTTTTTGCTTTGGCTTAATTTTTACTACTTGGTTCTTGCGTACCTGAGGTTTCAGCTGGAGTTTGGCTAATGCAATTCCAGCACCTTTCAAGTGTCACATCATCTACCTGAGGTGTCTGGGGATGGGACAGGGCACCTTGCAAATACTGAAACTTTTGTGCTCTGCTTGGGTTCAGGTGCTTGAAGAGTGAACGTAAATACTTTAATACTTTAGCCTTTATCTGAAAGGCGGTTACTGCTTTGAAGTATAGCATGGCTCTTTTGCAACTCTCTTCACTTCCTTTGAAGGCAGAGAAGCTGATGCTAAACTGGGGGCTGCTCTGTGTGACCGTTCCTGGAGCTCTTAGCGTGTGGTTAAAAACATCAACTACTAAGCTGAAGTGCAAATGTTATTTTGTGCTGAAGATATGCTGAAAATAGTTCAAAATGAGGTGGGGTTTTTTTGGATTCACAAAGGGAATGCCATCTTGCTGATCTCTAATCTTGTTTTGCTCTCTGGTTTATATCTGGTTTCTTTGCATTCAGTGAACCTGTGTTCAAACAGTGCTGAAGCGTTTAATCAATCTGGGCATCCTTTTAGTCTGCAGCCCAGGAGACACAGACTCTGATAAACTTCTGGGTTTTGTGCCTTTTGGGCAGCTGCATTATTCGTCAGTTGTTTCCCTGCAGCTTCAGTTGTTAGATGGATCCAACAGGCTATGCTCCCATGTCGAATTACACCCTATTAAATAGCAATTGGATAAGTATTGACTACTTTGTTCGTTATTTTAACGACAGAGGTAGTTGTTTAAAATTACTCCATGGTTTTGCAGTTCTATTATTCCACAGATGATATGGTTATTGGGATTCTTGCACAAGATGCTTTGTTTCAGTTCATTTTGTTCAATGTTTTTCTCTGTTCTAGATTTGTTTTCAAGATGCATTAAAATAAAAAGGGTTGGTTGGTTTTTTTGTGTTTGTTTGTTTGTTTTGTTTTTTGTTTTGGTTTTTTTTCCCTGGCCTGTGTTCCCCCTTCCTTTGCTGTCCCCATTTCTATTGAATAGTTGAAAGGCTGTCAGCAACTGTTTTGACAGATTTTCATGTTCTACTTAAGAAGACAAAATGTTATCTCTAATATGTTTTGCTCCATGGTGATAAATATGTAGCAAAGGATGGGTAGAATATTTGGTATTAAAATGCTGAGGGATTTTATAGTCCCAACGGTGGATGTCTGCTCTGTCACCAGAGCTGTCTGTGACTGTCCCAACTGCTCAAATCATACGTGCGTCCAAAATACATCTAGGCAGACTTAAATATCATCTTGTCTAGAGCGTGCTCTTACCTGTAGGTTCCTCCCTGCCATTTTCTGCGTTGTGGAGCTTCTTTGCAGCTGTCTCCAGACATTGACGCATTGCTAAATTCCACAAGCTTTGCTAGTATTTCTTGGAAAGCTTGTGTAAATATAGCCTTGGGAGCTCCCTGAGCTATACAGCACATTTTGAAAGGTGAGTGGCAGAAAAGGTAAGGAACATGCTTTGCACAAGTGCTGGTTTTATTATTAGGATACATGCTTACAAGGTTGCTTCAGATGTTCCGTGAATGTTGTCGCTGATCCAAACAAGACTGATGCCCTCCTCAGCCTGATGCAGTTACTTGGGTCTGCCCCCTGCCAGAGATCCGTATGGTCTCTGTCTGACAGTGTAACCGGCCCTGCCGTAGTACTGGTTCATCAAACTCTGTCTGCTCCAAAAATAATCATCTTGCATAAAAAGCATTTAAATGAAGCCAGTAGGAGATGCGAAATCGAGCGCCGCAGACAAGGCAGAGGTAGACTGACAGGTCTGGGCATAGCAGTCAAGATGGACTGCGTGTGTCTCTCCTGAAATCAGTTGCAGTACTCAACTTGCTCTTCCTTTTGATGTTTTGTTTTGTCACAGTGTGTGTGTGTCCCCTGTTTTAGTCTTTTGTGAAGTTTCTCTGGTAAGGCAGCTGAGTACCAAGAATGCAAAAGCACTAACTCCAGTTATGCAATGCGCTACAGGTTTTGCTGTAGAGCAATTATTTTGAGCAGCAATTTTGCTGTAGAGCTGATCCTGTTTGAAGTCCCCAGACAGTTGATCTGGCAAACTTGCTGCTAAATGGATGATCTAATTCCCAGTGAATGCTGTGATCATAAACATTACCTGACATCACAGAAATTATTTGAAAACTGGTGTGTATTCCTCAAGCTGTCAGTTGTATTTCAGCATCCTCCTTGTGCTCTTTCATCTTTAAATGCTTGTGCTGAGGCTCAGATAAACTTACCTGTCAGCAGTTACGAGGATGTCTCTTCTCATCTCCAGCTGCTCCTTAATCATAGCTGTACCTGGCAGTATAAAAGCTGTTTACAAAGGAGATAAGGCAAATAGCTATGTTGTAGCTGTTATTTCTCCAAATTATTTTTCTCATACTCCAATAATACTCAGCGCGAGGTTGTGGTTGTGCTTTGTGAGGATGTCAGCTTGCTCAAAGGAAACATGTGAGCTCTCTGCTCAGAACCCTGAAGGACTATTGTTGTGGGCAAGTCGATCGAAGCAGAAAGACAGCTCTGCCCGTATATCACTGCTAGCTCTGAAGTATCACCTACCAGTTAGGTTTCAGATTTGTTAGCAACGTGGTCACATCTCTGAGCTGAGGCTGGATTCTTTAACTGCATCTTAACTTAACTGCATTTTAACTTGCATCAAAACTTGCTCTGGTTTTAGAGCAGTGGTTGCACGGGTAGGTTGCACACAGATGCTTAGTCACAAATAGTACAATCGCAAAATTGCAAGTGGTGCACAAAAATACACCACTTTTGTACACGCCCCCTTCAAGATTTTCCCAAAGCACTCTGTCGAGAAAGATTTTTATAATGAATAGGCGGGGCTCTCATCAAATTTTAATAATGTTATCTATGGTGAGCGCTATGTTAAAATTATGAAATAAAGGAGCGTATTGCAAGGATAAAGAGCTTAAAAAAATTTTGTGACTCTTCCTTGGCTGCATTCTGTAGCATTTCATTTTACAGAATATATAAAAGGCATGATTTCAACTCTGATTTACGCAACTGAAGCAGCTGGTATGAAAGTGAACTAATTTCTCTGTGTAGGGGGAAATATGTTGTGTACTCAGCTTCACAAGTCAAACGTACCACTGTTTGCACACAGAATTGCCTAACCAGAAGTCAAGGGGGCAATAGCAGATAATCATTATTTGTATTTCTGCACTGTAAAGCAGTGCCTTAATTAGTAAAGTTTCCTCTGAGCCTCTTTTCCCTGTGCCATGAGTATTGCTAACTACAAGTCCAGACCCAAATCAAAAACTTCAGCGCTGAAATTAATGATTTCTGGGGTTGTCATCTTAAACTTCCAGATCATTTGTGTTGCTGTTGCTTGTTAATTCAAGAGCTCTGGCGCTGATTGTCTTGTGACAAAGTGATGCCTGTGGCACTGTGAATTGGGTAGTCTTAAACTGGTGTAGTTTGAGTGCTGTGTAGTTTGGCATGGTCTCCGCTTGTCCTAAAAATGCTCTTTCATGAGAAGCACTTCCCTTCGAGTGTGGTGCGAAGGACCACTGCCAGCCTGGGACCTGGCTGTCAGCCTGTTGCTCCTGTAGCATTACGGTGGGGTTATGGTACAGAAAGGGAGCTCCTCTCTGCAGTTTCTAGCACAATGGTCGGTTTTCTGCAAATTTGTCTTCCTCTGGAGTGGAAAAATAAGCATGGTGTAGTTTTACTGGATTTTCGGTCGTTGTCTTGAATCTCTGCGATGGTAGCAGGGGGGCCCAGAGGCTGAGATGAAAATATGAAACAAGCCGAGCTTGGACTAGAAAGCAGGTGCAGGAGGAATTCAGGATAAGGGAGAATTTCAAGGGGGAGTGGAGGGTGAGTGACAATGCACTAACACCCTGTCATCCACAGCTTTTCTGTTTGTTGCTTTAGAAAAGCATTGCACATCATTTAATACCCAGCTTGGCAAACCGTCTTAACACTCTTCCTGTCCTTTAACCTCGTTTGGCTTGATTTGACTGGATGAGAACGGGGCATTGGAGGAAGGTGTTGCTGACAGCTGAAGTCTTACTGTTCAGAAAGAGACAGCATGAAAACCTGTGCCAAAAGACCTGATAGCAGCCTTTCAGTATCTGAAGGGAGCCTACAGGAGAGCTGGAGAGGGACTCTTTGTCAGGAAGTCTATTGACAGGACAAGGGGTAATGGTTTTAAATTGGAAGAGGGGAGATTTAGATTAGATATTAGGAAGAAGTTCTTTACTGTGAGGGTGGTGAGGCACTGGAACAGGTTACCCAGGGAAGTTGTGGAGGCCCCATCCCTGGAAGTGTTTAAGGCCAGGCTGGATGGGGCTTTGAGCAACCTGCTGTAGTCAGAGGTGTCCCTGCCCATGGCAGGGGGGTTGGAACTTGATGATCTTTAAGGTCCCTTCCAACTCTAACCATTCTATGATTCTATGAAGATGTAGGCTAGGTATTGGTGAAACAGCTGAGACCTTCCAGGCTGGCAATCCACTTGGTGACCAAGTTGGCCAAGGTCACTCAGGTATTGCAAGATTTGATACCATGTTGTAAGGAGACCTACGTGTTGAAATCTCATGCCAGTAGGAACTCAGGAGTGTGTACTGGGTGGGCAGAAGGGTGTCCCTGTACAGGCTGAAAAGTGGATGGAGAAATGATCTGGAAAGGAGTGTCTTGCTGGAAAAAAGAAAGGAACATCCAACAACCTGAATGCCGAAGGAGTAGCCTCCAGCAGAGGAGTGCTGTTTCCCAGACCACATTCATATAATTTGAATTTTACAAGCGAGGACTCTTTCAAAATCTGAAATTCCAGGTAGAGTACCCATGAAAGTCTGTTCCTGGACCCATTGATTCACTTTCATCTCAAGGTGGGATGCTGGATTCTCACTTGTGGAAGCCCTGTTGTCACAAGCAGAATTAATCCATCCTTCCTGTCTATTCCAGCCAGCATCCAAAACTGTACAGGAGGAATACCTGGCAGGTTGTCCCAAGGAAGAGACTTATTTTTGCCCCACAGCCTCGCAAGAGGTAAGTCTGAAGACTTAGAAGATTGCTTCTTTAAGTGAACTTACATAAACAGCAAATTTTCACCTGCGTTCTGCTGTTTGTGCAAGATGCAGCGTCCCTGCAAAAGTCATGCTAAATCTGGGGTTCTTTCTCTATGCATTTGTAATCCCGTTGCCAGTAAAATGCCCACCTGAGGATTTTTTCTAATGTTTCTGCACTGATTCTTTAGTTTTAGCTGGAAAATTCTTCTATTCAGCCAGTGTTTGCTTCGCTGTGGTAATTTGGGGTGGAGTGAAAATGGACACTTTAAAGCAAATCTTTATAGTCATCCTGCGTTGGGAGGATGTTTGAGGTGCTGAAAACTGGGTGAAAAAATCCACATACCAGGCAGGAGTTTCAGGATACAGCTCTGCCTCTTGGTGTACTTTGATGATTAATGACATGGAAAGTCATTAATCACATGAAAAGAGGAAATGAGCATGTGTGAAGCATAGGTGAGTTAAGGAATCTGGTATACAGTGCAAGGTCAATTAAGCTGTAAAGCAGCAATTGGTTACTAATAAAAAAAGGGGTTTTTTCTGTGTGCCTCAGTAGAGGTCATTTTGCTGGTACTGCATTAGGAAATAATAAATACAGGTGAGTAAAGTGTGTGTATATATAAATTTTTAAAGTACAAGCAGCTTGAGACACACGTTCTAGTTGGTTTATATTGAGCCTGTGGGCTCTGAATTCAGGCTTGCCAGCCGGGAATGTGAGATCCATGCTCCTTTCCTCCCTCTTGCCCCGTTCCTCTCTGCTCTTTAGGGTTTGGTACCTGCAGGGTGCTGGTGCTTTTGCTCCTTCTCCAGGACCTTTTGCGATGAGGTGCCAGCAGGCGTGTTGCGTGCTGAGCAGCTCTTAGGGCAAGCCCGAGCGGCCATGTGGATTTAGGGGTCAACGATACGTGTGAGGAGGGGGGGGATGCTGATCTGCCTGCTTAAGCAGAAAAGAGGGATTGGGAATGTCCATTGGGTTGGATGTGTTGTGCATGGGGAGCCCTGGGTTGGGACACAGAAAAGAAGCAGGTGGTTCCCGAGCTGTGCCTGAGTGGCACAGGGCGAGTGCTTTGGCAGAGGGAAGTGAGAGGATGGAGGAAGGCTTCTTCGTGCACAGAATGGGATGTGATTAATGCCTTGCTCTGCTGCTCTGGTTGAAATGAAGTTTTGGAAGCAACCAGTGTGAGAGATGAAGAGATTACTGCACTTTCCAGGCCTTTTCCTGTCTCTGAAACATAATGCTTGTTTGTCCAACACTGGCACGGTGCAAAAACTTCATTAGTTTTGGGCTTTGTTCTGCTCTTGGGAGATGTTGGGGTTTTTTTTCTGAATTTGGAGATCCATACCCAGAAAATAGCTGTAAAGTCAAAGTAAATGAATGAATGTTATTAGTGAAGGGGTGGAGCTACTGGGTAAAAAACACCCAAACCAACCAACCAACCAAAACCCTAAAAACAAAAAACCCACAACCAACAACACCACCAAAGACCAAAAAAACCCCTCTTTCTCCATGATTCCCTGTGTCTGGAATGCCAGCTGGTCCTCTGTCTCCAAAAAGAGGAAGGTTCATCAAAGGAGGATGAAGGTGACTGAAGACATGGATCAGCTGTTGTATAAAAGGAGGTAAATAAGCTTTGACTCTACAGCATGGAGAAGAACTGATTGTGAGCGGAGGAAGTGAGAAGAGGAATGTTACGCAAAGTGTGAGCAGAGGATGACTATACCCAGGCCCTCCCCATTCAAAAAAATGATGTCAAATAAAACAAGGAAGAAACAAGCTTAAAACAGGGGAAAGATTTTCTTTCAGTAATGTTTTTCTTTCGGTGGCACACACTTACGCTGCGGTATTCCCCGCTGCAGGATGTTGTTGAAAGGTTAGAGGTTCAAAGGAGGCCGGATAAAACCTAGCCACGGCTATTAAAGACAGTATCTCCTGGCTCAGGGAAGAGTTATTAAAGCAGTGTTTTGAAGAAGGTAATGCCATCTGTGTTAAACTTGTTGCAGGAATGTGAAACTTCATTTTGTAAGTCAGTAATAAATAATGCTGAGCTATTTTCAAACACTGTGTCGTATAGATGTGTGCTAACGCACGGGCTACAAGTTGGAGTAGCAGATTCAATGTGGGATTTCTTGGCTTCTGTATTGTTTGATATTTTTGGTAGCTAATGGGAAACAGGCACGTAGTAGCAAATAATTCAGGTGATTAAAAAGTTGGTGTTTAAGAGCAGATTATAGCAGCAGTTGTCTTGGATAATTTGTTGTGTTACTTTACCAAAGTTTTGCAATCTGGAGCTAATAGGAGAGTGCTAATAGCTAGGTAGATTGGAGTGGCAGCTTCCCAGCTGGTGCCTGGGGGTAACGGTCAGGTTACCATGATGCATTGGAGACAGGTCCCCCTGTTTCCCTACAAGCCTGATTTTTCAGTATGAAATCTTCTCTGGTAGAGCTGAAACTCTGGGATCACAGCGTGGAAGTCACCGTGGTAGCTTGGAGGGTGAAGGTTTCTTACGCTGTGCATTGCATTTTACTATAGAGAGGTGGTTTGCTTGGCTGGCGTATGAAAGCATCACATTTCCCTGGAGCTTTGGCGCTTGGCGGCGTGTGGGTGTTAGGAGGCTTTGGGAGGTGGAGGAGGATGGAGGTGGAATAACGTCCTTTGAATCAGAGCTGTTTTGACGTGCCAGAAAGAAATTGGCAGCTGTAAAAAGCTGGGGGGGGAGGCCGAATATCAAACACTGAACCATTCTACAATTTTGTGTCGAGAAGAAAGATTCGGAACAGGAGATGCTTAGAAACTTACACTGGACTGAGAGGGGTGAAAATCAAAGTATAGGTAAGTGGGTTGTGGGTTCAGCCCACACGCTGCCCACGCACACAGCAGCTTTGCAGCAGCGCGCTGCTGACCTGGAAAATTAAAAGAGAGGCTCGGTTCAGGGAGCTTCATCCCAAGGCACGGATTTGGTGACCTGTGCGATAACTTCGGAGAGTAAATTTCAAGGTGGTTTCTCCCTCTTCTGATCTCTCTTGGTTTCTGACTGCTTGGGTCTATTGCCGTGAAGTGGCTGCTTCTGTATTCGTGAGCAAGGTGGAAACTAGTGACCTGCTCCGCTGCCTCCGAAGGGCAAGCGATAGTTCTTACTGAAGATAGCGAGGGCAACATTTCTGAGTGTGCTTGGACTAAATTTCCTGAAAGGAACTGAAAAACTGTAGATGGTGACTGTTGGAAGGGAAAGTGTGTATTTATTGCAGTGGCAAGAGATTTGTAGGCAGGTAGTTTGGTTTATAGGTAAATATTGCCTATGTTTCCATAGCCATAAGCAGTTAGTAAATTGGATTTAAAAGCCTAAACTTTGCTATAATCTAGAGACCTTTTTTTTTCCCCCTATCCCATCTGCTGAGTTCTTCACTCATGGCTGAGATGTCACGTGGCAGCAGGAGAGCCAAGAGAAGTGATGCATCTTGGTATCCCATGGTAACTCTCCCTTTCCTTTGTTTTTAGCTTGTTTGCTTTGCTACCAGACAGAATAATCTGACTGTGGGATTCGATTTGCTTTGCTCACGAATAGGCGAAGGTTAGGATGTAGTGGTTTCACTCTCTAAAACTATATACCTCCTAACCCAAACTGTCCTTTAAAAAAACCACCAGAAAACAATGCAACAAAACATACACAACCAACCTCCACTCCAATGCAAAACCCACACCTCCACCAAATGCAGAAAACTGGAAGCTCCCCACCCTAACTTCTCAACACACAGGAAGCATCAGCTGGGGCTTTTACTCTTTGCTTGCCATTCAGAATATTGAAGCTTGTCCGAGAAGCTTTTGCAAACCACAAGTAGATACCCTGCAAAAATCTGTCGGGCTCAGAGGTAAAATTCTCACCAAAGCTAAATTTGCAATTCAGGTCTTACAGTTCACGCAGGCTTTGCTGCTGGAAACTTGTTAGATGATGCTCTCTTTTTTTTTCTTTTTTTTCCCTCCATCAATTGTTTTCAATTGTTTAAAAAAACCTTTGGTTTTTTTTTAAAAAAGCTTTGGTGGTTACATGCAGTTACTGGCTGCATCTTAGAAATACTTGCTGTGTCTCCTGAGAAGAGCTCTCGGGAGAGCATATCTTTGCATTCAGGTATGCTGATATTCTTTAGAAATCAGATTTATTTTTTAAAAACATGTCACTTAAACCCTTTTTCTCTTTGATGCCTAAATACCTACTGCTAACTTTATTATATTAAAGCAGTAGTAGCATGATTTGGTCAGCCTGAAGCTCAAGGCTGCAAATACAGTAGCTCCTCACCTAATTTAAACAGTGGGTATAGTCTTTGCAGTTGTACATAAGAAACCTTCAACCTCTTCTTGCATGCCATTTCTAAACTCTGCTGGGCCCGTTTTACCCAAATCCTCTTATCACTTGGGTTGGAAGAGACCTTCAAGATCATCGAGTCCAACCATAAACCTGTGCCAAAACCACCCCTAAACCATGTCCCTCAGCACCACGTCTACCCATCTTTTAAATACCTCCAGGGACAGCGATTCCACCACCTCCCTGGGCAGCCTGTTCCAATGCTTGACAACCCTAGTTTTGCCTAATATCGAAGTTTTTCCTAATATCCAACCTAAACCTCCCTTGGCACAACTTGAGGCCATTTCCTCTTGTCCTGTCGCTTGTTACTTGGGAGAAGAGATTGACCCCCACCTCGCTACCACCTCCTTTCAGGTAGTTGTAGAGAGTTCTATGTGCCTTCAAGCACAGCTAGTACAAATCTTGCTAAAGCAATGTTAAATCTGGCTAAACTTCGCCTTTTTTTTTTTTTTTGCTTTATGGGAGGGAACAGCTTTCAGAAACCCGGTTTATTCGTGGGGATGGGGGGTGGGGGTGTGTGTGTTCGTGTGATGTGGTTTTGCTTGCATTTAGCTCACATGTGCTGGAGGAGACTGTAGTGAAGTTTTGCAGCGTGGCAGGATTTGCATTTTGCTGTTGCCAAAGCTACGAGTGAGCTTACGGCATTTCAGTTCCTTTAGAGGAGCGATGGAGTTTTCAGAGTTAAGGTACCCGGCGTGCAGAGATGACTCATTTTGGTGTGTCCAACTGATTTTTTGAATCAGTTTTTGAATGAGAGAGGATGCAACTGTAGCGTTTCCGTGCAGGGAGGCGTAGAGATGTAGTTTTGAGCAATTTTTGGCTTCCTGGATTTGGGGCAGTTGATCTGCCTGATGTTTGCTTGTAACAGGCTGCCAAGCTGTCGTCTGATATCCAGCCATACTTGCAGGCACCTGGATGTTTGGAAGTGTTGCAAGACTTCTCTGATATGCATGGGCTCTGTCATCTCTGTAGCTGTGCCAGATCAGGGTATGTCTCTCTTTTTGCTCCGAACAGGTATTTAGTACAAACCACTCTTCTTATTGTAATGGGACTGAATTGCCTTCTGTTCAATTTTTTTTTGTTTCATGCAGTCCGGCTGTGCTAACACGAGCTGTGTGTTTGCATTGGGAGCACTGCATGGTTAAATCCAAACAATAGGCTGCTTGTGGCAACTGGAAGTGTTGGGGGGGGAAAAAAAAATCCCTCTTCTGTAATTGTAGGAAAAAAGCAAGCCTGTTTACAGCAGGAATCAGCAAGAGTTTATGAAGTCATACTTATTTGCCTGCGTTTTCTGCATAGATTATCATGATTTAAGCATAAATTGCTTAGGCAGAAAAAGCACTTGGCCTGTCTTTCAGTTACCAATTGCAGTAGTTTTGACTTAGTGGTATAAAAAAATGCTATGCCTTTCTGAGGATGGCAGTGTGTGCAAGAACTATTTTATTTTGAGAGTGCATTTGTGCATGTCTATGAGCATATTTCCCGAGCAAACTCCTGCATTTACAAGACTTTGAACAAAAAAGGTAAAATTAAGGATTCGTTTAGTAGAACCTGCTGGTGGTAGCCTATTTTTTGGTACTGACTGGCCTAAAATCTACGTGCTTTTTGGTGTGTTTTTTGTTCTCTCATTTGGATAATAGCGTTGACCTTCCAGATGCCAGTTAGCAGCAGAGAGAGTTGAGGAACCCTTCCCAGAAAGACCAAGATTTCATCGCAGCAGCGGAGAAGGAATCATGCTAAAGAAAAAAGATCTGAGGTTGCAGTGTGCTGAAGAAGTAAAGAGCAGCATAATACAAGCATGATCTGGCAAGCTGCTGTAATGTAAATAATATGCACTCTGTGCAGCCGGTGACTGTGGTGGAAACAAAAACAAGCGGCAAAACAATTAGGAGTTTGAAGTCCACAACTAAATATTATTAGAAGAAATAATAGCAAGTTTGCCTTTGAGAACAGAAAATCGTGCCTATGTTCAGAGGCAGGCGGGTTAACGTCCTTTGAAGATTTGGGTAGACACGAGTTCTGTGTCAGAGGACAGCTACCTTGTAACCAGATGTTTGGCACCTTAATCAAGCTAAGTAAGTGCGGAATATTTAATAGGTAGATTTGGGATGGGATTATAATAATGAGATTATACTGTCATCTAGATAAGATTAAAAACTATCAGCTACCTTACAAGTCAAGCTGCTTCTTTTTCCCAACAAAAGCCTGCCTTGTCTGTGCCTTTCACCTCCAGTATTTCCTGCTGCTCACTCTTTCCAGCTGTGTTTCATAAACTGCCTGATTGCTTTTACATGCTGAACTCTTTGTCTGTCTTGAAATGGTTAACAGTAAGCTATTTGCTCTATATTATCTTACGCAAAATACTACTACACCACTGCTAAAAAGTCTTGTTTAAAAAGTTTAAAAAGGACTTTTTGTGCAGAATGTGCAGAAACAAGGTGCTTATCTGAGGAAACCCGAGACAGCAGTGATGGAAAAGGTGGAGCTAGGGAGAGGACTGTGATATGTGGCAAATGGAATTAATACAGGGATCTTCAATTTAAGCGAGGAACTGAATCTGAAATGTTGTGAGCAGGTGGCACTTTTTCTCCCCAACAAAAAGTGGTAACTTGTCACATAGGCAGCTTTTAATTGGTGTTGTGTCTGATGATCTAGGCGCATTTAAAGATTTCCTTATTGCACTTCATTGGTACTGTTAACATTTTGAGTTACGGTGTGAGACAGTGCTTTTGTATTGATGATATACTTAAGTTTTCGCTGTGTTGTGAAGGTCTTTGTCTGCCATAGATTTTTATTTCTGGAGCTATGGGTATGTATGTTTATGGTTTAAAAAAAACCAAACCAAACAAAACCCAAAACAAGGGAGGGTGGGAACCCTCAAAACAAACCAAACCGTGTCCTCAGTAACCAAACTGCAGCTCTGACACTAAGAGAAGACAAGGTCCTATGCCAGCACAGGCAGGAAATGAGGTCTGTAGGTGCTGTGCTCCCTCTGTCCTCTCTCCGGTGAGAACTGACATGGTCTCTTCCCTTGTTTAGGAAACCCTGTGTCAGGGGGAAACCCCCAGAGCAGAGGGGTCAGCCCTGTCTGCCCCGAACATTAGCATCTGGTGAGATGGTTTCCTGTGGTAGTGCCACTGTGGATGCTGGGAGCAGCTGTGGAATGGGGAGTGGCGCGTGGCGCTTTTGGGTTTCAAGATGCCCAAGTCACGGCTACCACTGTTGTCCTATTTGACTGGTACTGTAGATCTGCCTCAATATGTCTGTGTTGTCACTGTAGTTGAGCCTACCTACAAAATGGCTGTGTAGAGATCCCACATGGATCTTTAGGCTCCTGCAATTCTTATACTGTCCCTGTGCACTATTCAAAGCCTTGAAGGTGGCCAGGGAAGAGGTGGTGCAGGGCACTGGGACTAGAAAGGCTGTTGGTCACCTTTTGGAGTAGTGAGATGCGAGAGGACTTCTTTGGACCTGGACAGGCAGGGGATGATTTCCCCCAGGGAACAGTCCCTTTTCTGAGCTTTAGGTTGAGGGGAAAGGCAACCTTTTGCACAAGGATCATCTGCCGTCACTTTGCCTTCGTGTGTACCCTGTGGACTTGCAAATAAGGGAATTCAGCTTTAATTTTACAAAGAAATGCATGTTCGTGTAGCAGGTAGAACAAAAGCAGGAGCAGCTTGTATAACAGGCAGCATATCTGGCTTAAATATAGGGGAGTGTTGACTTGAGAAAGCATAGAAAGACACATCACTCAGCTTATGGGACTCGATCAGTCTGTGGTGAGCTTGTAGGGTGGAGAGGGAAGCTAAATTAAGGACATGTTACTTGGACTGATGATAATTTGGAAGCAGAGAAGACTGTAGGCTATAGTACAGTCAAGAGTGCCAGAGTTGTGAGACTCGGGAATGCTCCTCCTTACTGCTTTTTTTTTTGGCCGTGGTTGGCCAAGGAGTAAAGGTAGGTGCTGCCACAGTCTGAATTACTGGGGAAAGCATTTTGACAACAGCACAGTGCTGTCTGCAAGTGAAGTTTATTCTTGCAGGCAGCTGCTGGCCCCAAGGACTGACCAACTCTGTTTTGTTTTGTTTTTCTGTTGGCCTCCTAACTATCCAAAACACACCCCTGGTGTGTCTGGGGTTGCACCTAGAGGTATTCCCTTTATGAGAAGGAAAATAATAGAGCACCACATCTGACATCCAGTAGATCTACGTCTGTGCTTCTCCCTGGAGATCGTGGACTAGTTGTAGTCCCCATGGTATGACCTCACATAGCAGTGTGAGCACCTGCAGGTAACACCAGCTGCACGAAGAGTCTGACCTGAACCTGCTGCCATGAACGTTGGGCAGTCTGGTCTGCCCAGGGTAGGGATTGACCAGTTAAGGTTTTCATGATCTCTTCTGCTGGTGGAAGCGTAAGGAGTGGGACTGGGCTAGAGAATTTATTGGTGAACCGTAATAGTGTGTCTGGTTTTCATGTATGAAGGCTTGAGAAGTTTTTTCGGATGCTTCTGGAGAGTTTAGATGGATGAAACAGCTCTTCAGGGACTGACAGAGCCCATGTAAGCCTGGAGATATTTACTCAGAAAAGCTTATACAGAGCGTACTGGTGTGGGGTACTCCTCTGTTCCTGGAGTCCCGCACCTTTTAACATGGAAAGGCAAAGAAATAGGGGTTTCTGGTCACCACTGTGGATTGTAATGCTCATGAAGTGTTTGTATTGGAAACTGTTATTTCCCCTGTCTCCTTCCTTTCTATGAGGCTTGCTTTCTTGCTCAGTCCAGTTCAAAGTTGTGGTGTAACTTAATGCTTCCATTACAAGTTAAACAGTGATTTAAATAAATAAAAATTCCTCAATCTCAGAACAACTTCTGAAATAGCACAGGCAGGAGAGAATCCCTACGTGGGTTATTGGGTCTCTTGAGTTTTGGTATTTCTTTTATTGGTCTTAAAAATGTCCAGGGGTTAAAATTAGAATGGCAACCGCTAATAAACATTTACTAGTGAATCCTCTGCAGTCAGCTTTCATTTAGCCCTGAAAGCCGTGGTCTGTTTTTGGATACTGGAGACAAGTAAGCACAGCTCCTCAGCACGGCACTGGGGAGTGCAGCAGATCTTGTTAGGTTTTTGCTCTTTTTTTTACACTTTTATTTGAGATATGCGATGGCTGTGAAAACTTGAATTTTCCTTTACTTAGTAGTGTAGAAAATACGGTCTTCTGCTGTATTAACAAATAGGCATGCTCTTAACAGCAAGAGTAACCAAGCTGTGTGGTGACTTACAGCAGCTTATGGTGAACATCTTGGATATTGCAAGCAATTCATAAATGAATGGATGTCTTTTCTGCTGAAATTGTCTCAAGTTTGTAAAATAATTGATTACAAAGTCCTGTAGCCTTTCTCACCCAGGAGAAAAAACTGCTGTGCCTGCCTTAGTCTTGCTGTCCTGTTGCACGGTGTATTTAAGGAAGCAACACAGTTATTTTTGTCACTAGATGAAGGATCCAAAACTACAGCGAGGTTCGTGTTGGGGTGAGTGTATAGTGAAAAGGCTGGCTGTGCTGTGTTGATTTTTATGTTGTTCGTCATTCAGGCACTCAAGTGTTGGTATAAGGATGTTCCCTGGGCACGAGTGTATGATTTTCTGATTTGGCACCACTCAGAAGGGACAGATTGTAGCTGCCTCAGCTGGAGCCTGAGTATCAATATCTGCTTTTCTGGGGCAGGATGGAGTCCTGGCTGCCTATTGACTGCTATACTGTTTCCACGTATACCTCTCCCTGTATGTGTATGCCTACATATTTGGGTGGTTTTCCCTCCAATACCCATGCTACCCCTGAAACTTCAGCAAAAGGTTCATTATTCTGCTTGCAGGCTGCTTTGATGGGTGGATCTAACGAATGGGTAATGGCGCTGGACATCCCAGTATCCCTGTTTGTTTTGCAGAGCAGCTGGTGTGTCCAAGTGCCAGATGCAGTCTGCTGGCGGCTCGTGGCTTGAGTGTGACTCTTGTAGAGGAGCTGCCCTGTTGCTGTGGAAGGCAACTGGCTTTGCAAGCAGGTTAGGAGGTACAAAAACCTTTCTTGCTGGACCCAAGTGCCTGCTTTAATCAGTAAATAGCCCTGAAGCCTGCCGCGCAGTAGTCCTTAGAAATAATCTTTATTTAGAGTGCCAAGAGTATCAAAAAGGTGAAGCACAAATGTAGAGGCTCAGCGTTACCAGCCTTCAGGCAAGAAAACATGTTTCTGTTTGTGAAAGCAGCTCATGGCAGTATTACAAATAAATAGCAGTCCCTCTCTGAGGCTTCTCCCCATTGCCTACAGCCTAATTTGGATGGCTTCCCAGTGGTGGTGGCCGCTAATGGTGAGATGAAGCGGCGGGTTAATTGACTGGGAGTAACCAAGAGCGGTTTGATTATGGAGGACAACCTGTCTTCGCTCTTTCACGGGGGAGATGGAGCTTGGGGGTGCTGCCAGTGCAGCTGCAGCTTTATGAGAAGCAAAATCCCCGATTTAACGGAATTCCAGTGCTGATGCACATTATAAAGGCAGAGTTGCTAAGGCTTTTATGGCAGTGAGGGGATGAGTTAGGCTGTAATTAGCAGCCTCGCTTTTTCCCATGCAAGTCCAGAGAGGATTCTGTAGTTATTTCTGTGTTTAGTTGGTTCTGCTTTATTGGTTTTAATTCAGGATGAAACAGTAGCTTGTACTGCCCAAGAGAAAAGTACTGTATAAATGGGGTTTCTTGCGTGCTAAGAGTCTTGCAAGTATAAAGAAACTAACTCCTTAGCCTCACTAGGATGACTTGCTTTGATGTTTTGAGATGCTGGTCTAATTTTCATGTTCACAGCTGCGGGATTTTTAAAGACAAAACTGTGGGTGATCTGAGAATCTGAGCCCCTGTTAAGACCAGGAGATGAGGGCAGGTAATTTGTATTGTTTCAGGGCTGTCTCTTTATGCATCTGTTGCATTATGCTAAAATGTACCTCAGCAGCCACAAATGGAATAGTCCCTAAAACCCTTCCCTAGCTCCAGTATTGCTTAGAGCAGTAGACTCTTATCAGAAGGCGTACCTTTGAGCTAGCTTCAGAGCTAGCCCAGCTTGGAGCAGGGACTGGACTAGCTGACTCTAAGAAGTCCCTTGCAACCTGGGGGCTCTCTGTGGGTCACGAGGACACGACGCTGATGTTGAAAAACACCCGTGGCAAGAAACCAGAGTTGTGGATGGCCTTTAAATCCCTGTGAAAAAATACATGCAGCGTATTAAAAATGGTAGTGTTGTCTTTTTCTCTTTCTCTCTTTTTTTTTTTTTTTTCTTCTGGGTGAAGAGACCACAAATGCTCTGGTCACAAATGTGACAGCTGCCATGGTAGATCTCGGTTGTGCTCTCCTTCTCCCTGCTTAGCCCCCAGCATGCTCGCTTCACGTGCAAAGAGAGGAAAAGGAGGAGGAGGTGTGCTAAACTGAGAACCAGTCAAGAAAAATGTGCTAACAGTTGGATAGAAACATGTTTTATCTTGAGCTTTTGTACAAAAACCTGAATTCTGCAGGCATGTCCGTGTTCCTGAACTTCTTTTTAGGGTGAAATCTTAGTAGATAGGATTGGTTTTGTACTTCCCTCCGTTACTGATGATCCCCACTGGCCTGTTTTTGCCAGACCACCTCCTATGTGAACAGGGAATGTTGGAGTTTTAAAGAAATTACAGCTTTAATTTATCTCGTGGCCTTAAAATCTTTAGGACTTCTGTTCTCTTACACTAGCAAGTAGATACCTGCCAAGTTAACGAAGGTTTTAGCTAGTGAATCTGGAGGGTATCCATGTCTGACTCTTGCTTTTTTTATGAAAACCCTCCAGTTTTTAGGAGTGATGCAGAGCATTTGTGGAGCTGAGGGGTTTTGTTAAAGAATTTGTCAAAAAGTTGATGTTAAAAAAAAAAAAAAAAAGCAAAACTTGAGGGAGATGGAGACTGTGAGAGATTTAAGGAATCTGATGATACAAGGCAGTCTGATGAAATGCCTTCTGACTGGTTTGTTAATGTTCCCGGTCTCTGACCCCTGTGTCACATTGAGAAAGCAACATTTGAGCCAAACCATAGCAAAGGCAAGCTAGCAAGTACCGGGAACTGAATTTCAAGCTCTAGAGCGAGATGTGGCATGTGTTAGTTGTCTCCTGCTGAGCTGGTGTGTCATCTGTCAACACAGTGACGTTGTGGGTTTCTGCCATGGCTGTTTAGTCCTTAGACAGGACTGAGATGCTGCTTCTGAAGAGTTGTGTTTTTCTTTCTTGTAAATGATATATTGAGCGCACGAGGGAAGCGGCAAAATGATCACAGAATCACAGACTGGCTGAGGTTGGCAGGGACCTCTGGAGGTCATCTTGTCCAACTTGCCCTGGTCAAGCAGGGTCATCTAGAGCTGGTTGCCCAGCACCATGTCCAGTCAGGTTTTGAATATCACTAAGGATGGAGGCTCCATAACTTCTCTGGGCAATCTGGTGCATTGTTCAACCACCTTCATAGTAAAACAGTTTTTTCTTATGGTCTGATGTGTTTCAGTTTGTGCTGTCTTTTCCTGCCACTGGGCACAACTGAGAAGAGCCTGGCCCCTTCTTCTTTGCACCCAGCCTTCAGGCATTTGTATACGTTGATTAAAATGCTCCCTGAGCTTTCTCTTTGATTGAAGAGTCTCAGCTCTCAGCCTTTCCTCTTAGGAGAGATGCTCCAGTCCCTTGGTCATCTTTGTGACCCTCTCCTGGACTCCGTCCAGTACGTCCGTGTCTCTCTTGCACTGAGGAGCCCAGACCTGAACCCAGCACTCCAGGTGTGGTCTCACTGATGCTTAGCAGAGGGGAAGGATCACCTTCCGCAACCTGCTGGCAATGCTCCTCCTAATGCAGCCGAGGATGCTGGTGGCCTTATTTGCTGTGAAGGGTGTATTGCTGGCTCATGTCTTGTTGACATGCAGAACCACAGGTCCTTCTTTGCAGAGCTGCTTTCCAGTCTGTCAGCCCCCAGCCTTGTACTGGCGCTTGGAGTCAGTCTTCCCCAGGCAGAAGACTTTGCCTTTCCTTTGTTTGAACACTGTGAGGTTCCTGTCTGCCCTTTGTCAAAGTCCATCCAAGTGGCAATGTGACCTGGTGTATTGGCTACTCCTCCCGGTTCTGTCTCATCAGCAAACTTGCTGAGGGTACACTCTGCACATCATCCAGGTCGTTAATGAAGAGGTTAAACAATATCGGCTCTCCTATTAACCCATGGGTAGACCACTAGTGTCTGGCCTTCAGCTGGACTTTGTGCCACGGATCACAACTCTCTCAGCCTGGCACTTCAGCCCGTTTTCAGTCCGCCTCCCTGCCCACTCGTCTAGTCTGTACTTCATCCGCTTGTCTGAGGATGTTTCAAGAGACGGTGTTGAAAGTCTTACTAAAGTAAAGGCAGGCAGTATCCTCTGCACTCCCTTCATCCACTAAGCCAGTTGTTTCATCATAGGAGGAGGTCAGGCTGCTGAAGCATGATTTTCCTCCTTCATAAATCCACGCTGACTACTTCTGATCACCTTCTTGTCCTTCATGTGACTGGAAATGGTTTCCAGAATTAGCTGCTCTTTCTCATGGATGAAGTGAGGCTGACAGGTCTCTAGTTCCCCAGATCCATTTCCTTGCCCTTCTTGAAGACAGGAGTGACATTTGCTGTCCTCCAGTCATCACGAACCTCTCCCAGTTGCCATGACTATTCAAAGAAAATCAGATGTGGCCTTGCAGCATCAGCCAGCTCCCTCAAGCACTTGTGGGTCCATCTCATCTGGTTTCATGGGCTGGTGTATGTCCAGTCTATTGCTCCCTAACCTGATCCTCCTGCCACCTTGGGTTGATTACTTGCATGTTGGGATGGACTGTTCTTCAGCTTGGAGGAGGTGATCCTTTAATATCAACCAGTTAGTTCTTCTGGACTCCGGTACTCTNAAAAAAGCAAAACTTGAGGGAGATGGAGACTGTGAGAGATTTAAGGAATCTGATGATACAAGGCAGTCTGATGAAATGCCTTCTGACTGGTTTGTTAATGTTCCCGGTCTCTGACCCCTGTGTCACATTGAGAAAGCAACATTTGAGCCAAACCATAGCAAAGGCAAGCTAGCAAGTACCGGGAACTGAATTTCAAGCTCTAGAGCGAGATGTGGCATGTGTTAGTTGTCTCCTGCTGAGCTGGTGTGTCATCTGTCAACACAGTGACGTTGTGGGTTTCTGTCATGGCTGTTTAGTCCTTAGACAGGACTGAGATGCTGCTTCTGAAGAGTTGTGTTTTTCTTTCTTGTAAATGATATATTGAGCGCACGAGGGAAGCGGCAAAATGATCACAGAATCACAGACTGGCTGAGGTTGGCAGGGACCTCTGGAGGTCATCTTGTCCAACTTGCCCTGGTCAAGCAGGGTCATCTAGAGCTGGTTGCCCAGCACCATGTCCAGTCAGGTTTTGAATATCACTAAGGATGGAGGCTCCATAACTTCTCTGGGCAATCTGGTGCATTGTTCAACCACCTTCATAGTAAAACAGTTTTTTCTTATGGTCTGATGTGTTTCAGTTTGTGCTGTCTTTTCCTGCCACTGGGCACAACTGAGAAGAGCCTGGCCCCTTCTTCTTTGCACCCAGCCTTCAGGCATTTGTATACGTTGATTAAAATGCTCCCTGAGCTTTCTCTTTGATTGAAGAGTCTCAGCTCTCAGCCTTTCCTCTTAGGAGAGATGCTCCAGTCCCTTGGTCATCTTTGTGACCCTCTCCTGGACTCCGTCCAGTACGTCCGTGTCTCTCTTGCACTGAGGAGCCCAGACCTGAACCCAGCACTCCAGGTGTGGTCTCACTGATGCTTAGCAGAGGGGAAGGATCACCTTCCGCAACCTGCTGGCAATGCTCCTCCTAATGCAGCCGAGGATGCTGGTGGCCTTATTTGCTGTGAAGGGTGTATTGCTGGCTCATGTCTTGTTGACATGCAGAACCACAGGTCCTTCTTTGCAGAGCTGCTTTCCAGTCTGTCAGCCCCCAGCCTTGTACTGGCGCTTGGAGTCAGTCTTCCCCAGGCAGAAGACTTTGCCTTTCCTTTGTTTGAACACTGTGAGGTTCCTGTCTGCCCTTTGTCAAAGTCCATCCAAGTGGCAATGTGACCTGGTGTATTGGCTACTCCTCCCGGTTCTGTCTCATCAGCAAACTTGCTGAGGGTACACTCTGCACATCATCCAGGTCGTTAATGAAGAGGTTAAACAATATCGGCTCTCCTATTAACCCATGGGTAGACCACTAGTGTCTGGCCTTCAGCTGGACTTTGTGCCACGGATCACAACTCTCTCAGCCTGGCACTTCAGCCCGTTTTCAGTCCGCCTCCCTGCCCACTCGTCTAGTCTGTACTTCATCCGCTTGTCTGAGGATGTTTCAAGAGACGGTGTTGAAAGTCTTACTAAAGTAAAGGCAGGCAGTATCCTCTGCACTCCCTTCATCCACTAAGCCAGTTGTTTCATCATAGGAGGAGGTCAGGCTGCTGAAGCATGATTTTCCTCCTTCATAAATCCACGCTGACTACTTCTGATCACCTTCTTGTCCTTCATGTGACTGGAAATGGTTTCCAGAATTAGCTGCTCTTTCTCATGGATGAAGTGAGGCTGACAGGTCTCTAGTTCCCCAGATCCATTTCCTTGCCCTTCTTGAAGACAGGAGTGACATTTGCTGTCCTCCAGTCATCACGAACCTCTCCCAGTTGCCATGACTATTCAAAGAAAATCAGATGTGGCCTTGCAGCATCAGCCAGCTCCCTCAAGCACTTGTGGGTCCATCTCATCTGGTTTCATGGGCTGGTGTATGTCCAGTCTATTGCTCCCTAACCTGATCCTCCTGCCACCTTGGGTTGATTACTTGCATGTTGGGATGGACTGTTCTTCAGCTTGGAGGAGGTGATCCTTTAATATCAACCAGTTAGTTCTTCTGGACTCCGGTACTCTCCAAAGCTGTATCCCATGGAATTCTTCAGGCGTATCCCTGAAGATGCTAAAGTGTGTTCTCCTGAAGTCCAGGGCTGTAATGCAGCATTTTTCTACGGCTTCTTCATCTTGGGATCCTGAACTCCACCATCTCATAGTCACTACAGCCAGAACTGCCCTGACCTTCACATCCCTGACCAGTTCTTTCTTGTTTGTAAGCATGAGGTCTAGCAGAACACTTCTCCTTGTTGGCTCCTTGATCACTTGTGTTAGGAAATCGCCATTGTCATCAGCGCATTTGAGAAATGTCCTCAATTGCTTCTGCTGTGCTGTGGTGTCCCTCCAGCAGATAGCAGGGTGGTGCAAGGCCCCCATGAGAACCCACCCTATCCTCCCTAAAGAGCCAGTGTGCATCCAGAGCCTCATCCACCTGTGTGAGTTATCCCATGGCGTCTCCATGATGGCAGAGATTGTAGCCCTGCAAGTGCAGGCAGATGTGCTGCCCGTTCCCTGGGCTGCGTGCGGGGGTGTGAGGGCACCCAAGGGTGCAGAGCTCCCAGGGCATGAGAGCTTTCCCCATAATGTCTTACAGCCAATTCCATAGCTGCGTACGCACCTTCAGGTGTGTGAATGAAGGTGGCTTTCCTGAAGTTTACTTGGACATGCGAAGAAGTGTGTGAGCTGCCAGGTTGGCAGTCTTTGCCGAGCAGAAATAGCCCGTCTTCTGGCAAAAGCCAGGAAGAACATGTGAGAAATTCCCTATTATTAAATGGATGCAATATTTATCTTGGATCATTCAACCTGGTTTTAGTGTCTGAGTCAACGTTGTGCATGTAGCTTTAGAAAAATAAAGACTTTATTTCTGTCTCATATTCTCCCCTAGTTATGTCTTTCCTAATGTAACGGAATATGGACAGAAGGGCTGTATTTCTTTCTCCTTCTCTGGCGTGTGTCTATATATATACACCCTGTGACACTGCAGGAGTGTTTGCTTTGGAAGAAATCTCTCCATCTGAGAGCCAAACCGAAACCAAACATGCAAGATAAAAGTTCCTTTCTTCTCCTCTTACCAATAAGGTGGGCCTGAAGAGTGATAGAAAATTATCACCTGGGAAGGACAGGAAGCCTGTAAAGGTAAACAGCCTTTTTCTGTTCAACTAATCCAGTAACAAACATGCCCCTGAAACTGTGAACTTTACGGGGGGGGAGGGGGGAGTACGGTTTGTATTTGGGGGTGGAGATGTTAAACACTGGGGCAGTATTTTAGAAAGGACCTGTGAAACAAGTTGATGAATGCCTTTAGGCTTGAAGACAACCGTTCTTTAATAACTTTAACAGCTGGTTGTGTGCAAAGCGTTGGCACTCAAGGATTGCTTGTCCCCCCTCGCAGCCATTTGAGAGGTGCTGCAGCAAACTTAAAATTAGTGATGCAGAGAGACTTTTTCTTCTCCCCCCCACCTTGTTCTTGCACTGTGGAAGTGATTTCATGACAGTAAAACAGTTTCAACTTGTCTCTGGCTTTCTGAGCAATTCAGAGCTCTGGCTTCTCAAAAACTTCCTATGACTTTCAACTTTTACTGTGCTTGGTCTAAATCTAGAACAATAAATTTGGATGAAAATGCAGAATGTGCTGGTGGGATAGTTTGCAATATAAGGCCCTCTGCTTTTGGTTTAAGTACGGGTTTTATGAGGTTTGAAGCTGCATTTGCTGCTTTTTGCTACTTGTGAGCTGTAGAAAGTAATGCTTCAAGGCTTCAGGTTTTCCGGACACAGAGGGTGAAGCTCAGCATGTTTGAGCCTTGTGTTTTTGCAGAAATGCCAATCACCAAGCAAATTTAACAGTACTGCATAACTGAACGGGGCAAGAAAGCATGTTCACCTCTTTTTAGAAAGCTGAAGTATCTACCTTTACCTGTTTGTCCTCCCTATTAGATATTTTAAACTCCCTCCAGAACTGCATTTTTGTGAACTGTAATTGCAGGGATAAAACCTCTGACAGTGATTTTTATAAAACGCAATATTTAAGTCAGCAGAAAGTCTGAGGAAATACTGTGCTGGATAAGTTCTCTTTGGTGTGGGTGGGGAAGAAATTGATCTTACTCTAGGAAATCATAGCACGCAGCACGATAATATCCAAGTAATGTCATCCTTCGGGAGTAGTTAAGGAAGATCTTTAAAAAGAAATGGGCAGTTCCTTTGACTCAAGTTTCCGAGAGCACGGGAAGGATGATGATGTCCACAGTTTGATATACACATCTACCCCACCCAGGTCATGCAAAACGAGCTCCAGTCATTTCTGGCTTTATCTAATCCCCCAGGACTAATGGGGAGTGGGAGAATGATTCAAACAGAATGATTTCCCTCGTCTATGCTTTGATCCTACGGGGATCTGCAGGATCAATACTGAGTTCAAAGTGGTGTAATGGTCTTCTGCGTGGGTTTTGAAAAGATGTAGGTAGTCTTTGTGTTGCGACTGGTGTCAAGAACAGAAGTGCAAGTGTAAACATGGTAAATGCCAGCCAAAATATGTTTGATGAATGCCAGGGGAAACGTATTTGGCCATGGCTTGATTTAGCAATTGCTGCTCTGTGTATGCTACAGCATAGTATATTTACCACGCAAATATACTTTTAGTTTTGGGGGAGCTACCAGGAGCTTCTCTAGTAAGGCTATATATAGATTGTAAACATATACTTGGTCATTAAAACAACCCGTATCAATAGCAAGTGAGTTTAAATGAAATCTACTGCTTACTTGCAAATTAAATCTACGTGTGTTGATCCTTCTAAAGTATATAGCTCCTGAAGAGATTTAGAAATTGATACTCATCAAACCTCATCCAATGTGGATAGATGCTGCACTTAAGCAGAACTCAAAATATTCTGGAAAATACAGGCTTCCGCTCCTACCTGGGGCGCATAATGCCTTTTGCGGTCAAAGCTGCTGAGACTTGGCTTTGGTGGGAGCAGAATGAAGTTTCTTCGAGTCCCTGTTCAGGTTAGTGCTCATCGTTGTGCCAGGGGAGGTTTAGATTGGATATTAGGAAAAACTTCTTTACCGAAAGGGTTGTCAAGCATTGCAACAGGCTGCCCAGGGGGGTGGTGGAATTGCCGTCCCTGGAGGTATTTAAAAGATGGGTAGACGTGGTGCTGAGGGACATGATTTAGGGGTGGTTTTGGCATAGGTTTATGGTTGGACTCGATGATCTTGAAGGTCTCTTCCAACCCAAGTGATTCTATGATTCTATGATTGTAGTCAAAGAGTCAAATCCGGGTGCTTGTGGCAAAGTTTACATATAAGAAATATAATGAATTGGGTTCTCAGTAAATTCTGAATTTGGGGGGAGGGGGGATATCTGTGCTAGTAAGTGGAGTTTTAATGGTCCTGGTGGTCATTTTTAATGCTCACACAGAACTGATGCTTATACTTCCTATAGTACTATTGGACTAGAGGAAATGACTGCTCAGCCTGTAAAAGGGAAAACGCATAAATTAATCAAAGGTCCCATCTTTAAACATGCAGATTGAAGTAGAAGGTAGTGCTTCTGTTTTGTAATTTTTGATGTAACAGAATCTAATATTTTCCGTGGTTGTCCCTTTGCCATGTTTTGCATCCTGTGATTATAGCCTTTGCTTCTGCAGCTCAAGTGATGCGTCCTGCAGGAAACTTGCCTTGAGGGATGGCCAAACCTCCTAAGCCTGGAGCACAAAGCCTGTGCGAAGCAGTGAGCACTTTGGTTTTTGTCCTTTCTTATTTCTTACATGCGTCACAGCGGTCCAGGTTATAAAAACAAGGTCTAACGGGCCGGCACCTGAAAGTAGGAACTGGCAACATTTTTATCACACTTTGATTGTTGGTAGAGATATAAGTACAGTTAGATTGGTGGTACAACCAAAAATTGGTCATACACCAAAGATTGGTGTACAACACAAAACCAGCCCACGCTGTGGTGGCATTGCTGTATGTTCTCCTTTTTTTTTTTTTTTGGGGGGGGAAGAGCGAAAAGGGGTATATAAGCACACTTCCTAAGTAAGCTCTTCCAGCCTTTAGTGATTGATGGCTCAGGCTTCCAGGCATGATTTCTTCTTCTTCACTGCTCTGAATTCATCTGGTCAGCCTTTGAAGGCAGGTAAACTCGTGGCACTCGCTGTGTGAGGATGTGTGGTGTGATGATGGGATGCACGGCTCACCCGTGTGTAAAGCAGTGGTAGCGCTGGCTGCACCGACACAGGATACTGGGAATACAACACTCTCTGGTCCTCACAAATAGATCCTTATCGCTTCTGTTGTGTTGTTGTCTTTGCCCTTGGGATGGAGGAAGTAGATACTTGAAGCCCTAATTTGCAGTATTAATCCACATCATGCTTATTAATGAGTAAGGCACTCGATAGGTGGTTACATCTGAGTCGGTGCCATTTAACCTGTGAATATTTACTTTCGGTTACATAGGGGGGAAAAAAGGGAACTGGAGGCAGTGATTAATCGATAACTGACTTGGGTTTCATCTCCATAGCCTTTGCGTAGGGTAAACATCATTCTGGACCTGCTACCTGGGTATGAGAGAGAGAGAATGAAGATACTCGTTGCATGAACAGCAGGTGTGGGTCATGCGTTTGGGATAATTAACCATCCTGCTGAGGTGCCGCAGAAATGTATTGCAAATTAAGGAGTTGGATTTCTCTCTGGCTTGTGTTTTGTGTGACTCTTGTGGCGTGCAAACAAATACTCAGGATGTGGAGACTGGGTTAGTTTATCTTTAACAGGAAAAAGCCCCCTCCACACCCAGGAGCCCTGCTGTTGACCTCTAGTGAAACACGATTGGGTATTAACTCTTGCTTTCGGTTTTTTTGGTTGGGTGGTGTGGGGTTTTTTTTTGGGTTTTTTTTTGTGGTGGTTTTTTTTTCTTTCTTTTTTATTGCTAATTTTGCTTGTACTAGGAAGCGTCTCCTTTTAGGTCTTTCAGATTAATAAGAAACTCCTTTGAAGAGCGAGAGGGAGCATCAGCAGAGCATGAGGTCGGTTTTGCAGAAGGGTGCAGTGCTGCTGCTGAAGAAGACAGGAAATTCAAGGAAATAGCCAAGTCGCTCAGGTCTCTGCCCCTCCTTGGCACAGAGATCAGCATTTAGTACAATTTCAGCCCTCACTTTTTTAACATAGGGGTTGCTGGGCAGGCCTACAAGCAGGCGGCACTGTGTGTTAGTGAAATGTGCATTTGGTATAAATTTTTCTTTTTTTTTCTTTCTTTTTTTTTTCCTGAAAGGAAAAAAGCATTTGCCTTGCAGTGTTCTGCATAAGCCCGAGTATGGACATTTTGGCTTGGTTTGTGCATAATAAATTAGTGACTTGCTATATCCAGCCAGCCATACTTAAATCAAGAGAGGGTGTTTTCCTGAAAGGTTCTTGATTGCTCCTTGGATGGCGGCAGCAGGCTGGCATCCATCACTACATACTCCATTTCTGGGTAAGGCCAACTTGATCTGTCAAAGGCTTTAAAGAAGCCAGGGTGCCTGATACGTGCCAAAGTACTGGTATACAAAACCAGGAGCGTTGTAGCAAGATGTGAGGCAAATAACAAAGGAATTCACTCTTGGATGGAAAAATCAACGGTGCTACCAGTCTATGTCCCGTTATGGTGAGGAAACAATCCGCTGCCTGCCTGTAAACAGAGGCCTTTGGGTTGAAATTTTAGGTTTCGAAGAAACATAACCAAATTGACGTTCTTAGGCGGTGACTTCAGCCAGCGGATTTTGACATACCTGGGTAATGAGACATCTTGGAGGAAAAACTAAGTGGATAAGAGACTAGGAGTGGCATTTCACGAGCTGGGAGGGCTGTAGCTGGATGCGGGATGGAGTCATGTGTGAATAACGCCCTGCTGTGTGAAAAACATGTTTCTAGTTAAGATGGTGAGTTTGAAAAGGGTGTCCTGTTTCTATTTTTCTCTTGTATGGAAAGCTCTGCTCTTTTGGGTTAAAATGTGATGGCGGTGGTATTAAACACTCGCTTTGAATTAGGGTACCTGCTTGCGCATTTCCTGTGTGAAAGTGAATTGCAGTAATGCAGTGCCACCTCGTTTTTCTCTATTCTTGTCTCTGGAGAGGTGCTGGTCTAAGACTCTGCAGAGCAACCCCAGCTTCTAAAGGCAAAGCCACCGCTGAGAAAATCCAGGTGTCTCTCCAATGATCTAAAGGGCAGCTGTGGTGTTTAACCAGGAATAGCAGAAGGATACACACACTCTGCAGGCCAGGGAAGCACACACGATGAGCAAAAGCACCGATTTTACCCATTTTATCATCCATCAAAGATGATGCCAGTTAGACGAGAACTCCAGAAATTTTATCCATTTACAAAGATGATGCCAGTTAGATGAGAACTCCAGAAATTTAAGCTACCTGCATGGCGGAGACAACACAAGTGGTGTGGAGGCTGGCTTCATCGGCAGCAAAAGGTCCCGTGTCCTGGCGGATCTCCAGGATGCGTGGGGGGATCCCACTGGTGTCTCTGCCATCCTTTTTACAGGGTTTCGGTCACAGTGAGCACACAGGGATGCACACGTGTGTGTGTGTGTGATCCCTCAGAGCTGTCGCAACATGGTGGCGTCCCGTGACCGTGCGCAGGGTCAGACGCAGAAAAAGGGAGTGAACTGGGAGCTGCCCAGGGCCAGGTCAGCCAGCCAAAGCATCGGGAGGTTGCAAAACCGGTGTGAGGTCAAAGTACAAACACGTGTTCAAATACAACAACACAACATATTTCTTAATTCGGTCCTGAAGGAGGAGCAGGGGATGTTTTCAGCTGAGTTTCCAGAAAACGCTGGTTTGCTGGCAGGTTGCATGACCATTCTCTTTGCAAGCGATTTAAAACACACCTCTGTTCTTGCACATGTGCTCAAGCAAGCGATGCTGAAATTAGCTGCTTTGTTGGAGGAAAGATTTTTGTTCGGGTAACTCGGCTCAACTTAAAAGCAGGTTGAGCTTTTTAAAGGAAGAGAGAAGTGTGGTTTCCTCCGGACGTTACTCCATGAGTCACATGTTATATGACACAGCATTCCTCTCTGGAAACTTAATTGCTGGAGCTGATGCATCAGAACATCAGTACTCCAGAACCACCCTTTGTGTTTGATATACCTAAACCTGGCATTTCTGGAAGTTACTTTAATAAATACTTCATAGATTTTAAAGCCAACCTTTTAATGTTTCTAGTATGTATCAGAACGCCATTAAGGTAGATTTAATGATGTTTTTTCAGTTTTAAAAGCAACTGTCTCTTCTTAACAGCCTTGCACATAAGTTGTAATGGCTGCTAATGCTGTAATACAGATGTAATAAAATATTATTATTATATGTAATAATAAAATGTCAGGTTATTTCTCAGTAGGAAAGATAATAGATTGGGGGAACCACTGTGGTGTTTTGGTTTGTTTTTTTTTTTTTTTTTTGTCTTTTCTACCGGCCTGTTCGAAATCACATGTTACATCAAATAGGAATATACACATTTGCTGGTTGAAAACACTCAAAAGACAGAGTGGTGCAGTGATGGCCAAAGCAGGTTTGTTTTAGTCATGAGCATTTTTGCATTTTTAATAAAAAGCACTTCATTTTTGGATTGTAAAGCAGACTTGCTGAAAGGTCTCTTCCAAAGCTGTTCAGAACTTAGCAATGCCCTCGATTTTGTGTGTTCCTTACAAAGACATTTCAGCTTAAGAAAAGTGGTTTGAAACCCCCCAGCTTGGAGCGGGAAGAAATAATAAGCTTGATATAAATAATAAGCAACAGGATTTGTTTCATTCGCACATCTCTGGAGAGAGCTGTGTTACAGATTGTACAGTGTTTGCTGTAAACTAGGTCACTTGTTTTGGGGGGTAAAAGTGCTGAAAGAGTAATAAGCAGCAATTTTAGAGTGACATGGTTTGTTCAGGGAATTAGGATACTCAGTGCAAAGTAGAGGGTTTGATGCTCAGTGCAATAGCTAATACTTCCTTTCAAATGAGCAGGTAGTCACATTGTAGTTAAGACCAAATAGCTTCGCTCTGAAGAGAATGGGCTGTATATTGCGAATAATTTTAAAAAAAACTTGCCCTTGAGCTGTTGTTGAGTGCAGTGTTTTAAACTGTTTTGAAGCCAATAGAGGTCAGAGTAGCTTTTTAACGCTCCTGTAGCACAGTTTTTTTGATGTATCAGTGACCAGAGTCAGGGTATTTGTGTGTGTGGGGGGGAAGACAAAAAGAAAAAAATGCTTCAAAGGTTTTTGGGATATATGTGATGGATGTATGGATCTGTATTGCTCATGTGAAGCAATCTGAACGTATCCTCTCTGGTAGGTGTTGATCCTAGAAATCAGTACTTAATCATTGAGTTCATGCCTGCTTTTGTGTTGGTAGTGGTCCTCGGTAGCCAGCAAGCCACATGCCTCCCTACTGGGTCCTGTAAAAATGCTTTCTGAAAAGGCAAGCGTGTGGTTCCTTTGTTAAAGCCTTGAATGGGAAGGAGTGCTGCTTAAAAACTTATGGAGAGAGAAATGCATCGCTTTAAAAATTTTTACTTATTTTATAACGTCTGCAGAGATGGGAGAAGGTACTACTCGGTGGGTATCAGTTGCTTTTAAACTTGATTTTTCTTTATTCCTTCCTGTCTCTGACTCAGGCTTCCTTGCTCTTTTTAAACCAAAACATTTTGACATCTTTTTGGTTTTTCTTTCTTGGCTGTGCCCACGGCTCAGTTGGAGGTTGCTGTTTGCCTCCATCTGGGCTGTGGTGCTTGGGCCTTGGGGTTGAGTTTGCTTGGTGGTGTGAACCAGTAGGAATTTTTACTTGCACCAGAATTCCTGCCTTCGGTGATGGATTTCATGTCGGTTTCTTTACTGATGGGCAAGGGAAAAGGTAGCTCAATATATGATCTATTTACTCTGACTTTTTTTGATGTTTAGGCAGATTTAAGCTGTGAAGGCAAGGAAGGCCTTTCCCCAGCAAGGCTTTTGGAAGGATGCTGTCTTGGCAGCACGTGTGGTGCTCGAATTACCAAGAAACATCAGTGCTGAAGCTGGGTAGTAGCTGTTTCTCTTAATTGCCAGCCGTCAACTTCAAATCTAGTGTTGTGTCACACAGCTCGCGTCCCGATTGGGGAAAGAAGCAAACAAGTCACCGGCTTAGGGGCCATCTCTCTTCTTCAGGCATTTTTATGGTGATTGTTGTCCTCATATTGAAGCATGATGTGGGAAAGTAGAGATGAAGCAGGGCAACACGCATTTACGTGAGAGCAGCACTCCTAGATGTTCAATCCTATAGAAAGAAAATGATGTAATCAGTTCAGCCTGTCCTCTGTTTTAGCCCTTAGGCTAAATATGTCCTGGCTGAAGTCTGTAGGAGGAGAAAAAAAAACAAACCAACCCAAGCCACCCTTTGCAAGCACTTTCAAAAAGTTTATTAAGTAAGTTTCTTTTTATTTGTTTAGGGCTCTACAGGGTATTAAGTTGTATCTGCCTGGACACTTGCAATATTTAAATGCATAATGATTAAACATGTTGAAAAGGTGTTCCCAAAGCTTGCTTTTAATTACCTGTAATACTCGTCAAGCTGTTGTTTCTTCTCCCTTCTGGCCCCACCTCACTCGTGGGAAAACAGGGCTGTCTTCATTATGTGCCTTGAGGTAACCGAACCCATGCAGTCGTAGATCACTGGGGGAAAAATTGCAAAGATAAGATCTGCTGGAGTAATAAAAGAGCATTTTGGTCAAATATGAATGCATTTATTGTCAGAAGTGAGTTATTAAGTTGGCCTCTGTCTTCATCAGGTGACTTCTGCTCTCCTGTAAGGTGTGTATTGGCCCAAAGTAGACATGAGTGTCATCTACGTAACAAGGAATCCATCGCTTGTAGTGCATCTTCTAATCAATCCTTTTTATTCCTCATATATATACTCAATGGGAGGAATTTACAGAATTGATGCAGATTGAAATACAGATGTAAGAAATCTTTAGGTAATGAGTAATTACCAGTATTACTCCAGAATCCCTCCTAGAAAGCGGCAAGAGGTTTGGGCGGATGCATCTGTTGAGTGTTACGGAGCTCAGTTACTAAAAGACTGCTGGAAAAAAGGCACAGGGAGCTCGCTAGTGGCTCAGTTTAATTCACACTCCCCATCTCTCCTCAGATTTTAAATAAAATGGGCTGACTTGGACTTGGCTCTCTGGCCTGATGGAAGTACAGCTTAACTGTTAAAAACCCTTCCTTGGTTCACTTGAGCCAAGGTCTGCCAGCTCCCATATTAATGATGATCTGCAGGAAAAGGAGAATGAGCCTATGTGGTTTTTAATTCTTTAATTAGGGAAAAAGCTACTTGAGAAAGGGACAAGTTGGACCATGTAAGCAAAGCAGTTTTGTTGATCGTTAAAAGACTTTAAAAAACTAATTTAAAGGCAGGGGAATTGGTTGGGCTTGCTGACGCAATAAGGTGCTCTCTGTGTTCTCCTTGAATTGGTGCTTGCAGACATATGACTTGATGTTCAGAGTCCTTCATCAAAACCTCCCCACCCCTCTCATCACCAGTATTTGAAGGTTAGTGATAAGCCTGTGGATTTTTTTGGCTTGTGGACTTTGTGGAGGAGCTGATGGCGAACACATTGCATTTGATATCTGGCTGTCTACATGTGTTAGAAACAAGGGTTGGTGGTCCATGCCCAGGGGCATGCATCTGTTAAACCCAAACCAACTGCTCCTTAAAAATACTTATCTTCCATATGACGAAATTAGTATGGAGGGATTTCTGTGTGTGCCTTCTGAAAAGACTTTTCCACCCCGTGTTTCTTTGATGGGGCTCTGCAGATTCCTCAGCGTTACTGGCAGCAGGCTTCCTCTCCTGGGGTGGAGTTGAGAAAACCTGGTGCTGCTATTTGTTAATGCTGGTGTCTATCTTTTCTCCCTCCCCCTCCATTATTGAATTCATGGAGTGGAAGCAGGCCACTTCATCCACCTCAGACTTCACTCCTGGACAGTAGCTCCGTTGCTTACAGTGGACTGCGGAGAGTCCTTGCTCTTTTGTAAGCTGCTGGAAAAAACTCTGCCAGCACTGTTCATCCCATCATTCTTTCCAACATGTGGCTTAAGTCTGCCTTGTATTGTGGTTTTATAGTCAATTACATGGACCTCCGCGCTGTCCTGCGACGAACAGCCAGTAGATGCGCTCCGCTCCCTCTTGTCCTCACCAGGGATGCTTCACACCTTCCTTTCCTGCTCGTCTTTGCCACCCTCCGTGTTCCTGTGCAGGAGGTGCTAACTTCCTCCATCCTATGTGTTTCCAGTCCTTGGTGTGTGTTTTGGGATGAAAGCTGGATGTGCGTCCTTAAGGACTGGTGATGCTGCCTGCGCCGTGTCTCTGCCGCTGGTGGCAGCAGTGTCATGTAGCCAAAAACTTCGTTGAAAGGCTGGGGACTTTTTTGTTTCGCTTTGCTTTTAGCGTGGTGAAATATGACTTTTTTTTGTTGTGGAGTTTTGTGGTCGGGGTTTTTTTTGTTGTTGTTTGGTTTTGGGTTGGTTGGGGTTTTTTTTGTTTTATTTTGTTTTTTTTAGGGTAGGACCTAACATCTGGTATTTATATATATTGGAAAACTGAATCCTTCCTCCTGGCACTGCAACCCTCAGGCTGGGCTGGCGCGCCTGTTCCTCCTCCTCCTCCTCCGTCTCCTCCTCTCGCCCGCTGCTGACGCACTCCGAGACAGCGTGGCCACGGAGGGAGCGGCAGCAGCGGGCGAGTGTTCGCTTCATCGCCTCCGGTGCACCGCTCACCTCTCCTGCTTTTCCCTTTCCAGGTGCTTCCCGCACAGGGCTGGCAAGCCAGGGTGGAGAGGAGCGCTGGCGAAGCCCCACGCAATGCTGCCGGTGCTGCGGGGGAAGTTGAAATGCAACTTTTAATTTGAAGGAAGTTCGGCTCACAAGGGGATGGCCGGCGGGATCCTGGGGACCAGGAGTTGCTCTGCTGAAGCAGCAGAGGGATCGTAAAACGCTTCAGCTCGCGGAGGCCTTGCTGCTGTCTCCCTCTTGCTGTAAGTGTCGCATCTGGCTGGCAGCTGGGAGGAGGAAAAGTTGGCTGCTGGTCTCTGCCGCCTGATTTCCATGAGTTAGTAGCTCTCTGGCTCTGGATGATCCCATTTTAGTGAAAAGGTGCGTTCGACTGCTGGTGCCCGGGGCTGTGTTTTGGAAACAAGCAGAAGGACTCGGGTACAATAAGATCGAAAATAAGGCTTTTGGGGATTTTTTAAAAAAAATTATTTATTTAAAGGTGGCACTTAATGTGTGGTTAGCCTCTCTGGTTTGTTGGTTGGTTGGGGTTTTTTTTGTTTTGGGTTTGGGGTTTTTTTTTCCCCTCCCCCAAATAAAAGCCAGCCGGGCTGCCAGCAACAGGGGCAGCAGTTATCCAGCTGGGGAGTCCCCCTGTCTTAACCCTGAGAACTGCGTCCAGGGTCCAGCATGTTTCCGTCAAACGGGCTCATCTCTTGCTGCGGCTGGACATGGAGTCGTGGTGGTTTCTAGGTTTGGAGGTTTTGTTTGCAGCACCACCAACACAAGGTAATCGGAGTTATGTGGTGTGGCGGCGGCGCTTGCTTGCACAGTGAGGGGTAAGCTGCTGTCCCTTTTTCCATCCTGGGTAGCTCCCTCCATCACTAACCCCCTCCTTAATTGCTGTCAGATATACCCAGGACAATTGCAGTGAGTATAGGAAATAATAAGAGCAAGAATGTATTTTAGACTTTATGTGAGGTTTGTTTTTTTTAGCAGCTGTACATAGGAAGAGGCAGTGGCATGCAACTGTGCCGCTGTGTGTGTGTCATGGTATCACCCGCCACCCAAAAATGTGAATGCTTCAGTTGTAGAGGAGGGTGGCCCTGGGTGTGTAGGGGAACACAGTGAGTCATGGGGAAAGCCCAGAAATCCTCTCGCTGAGCTGAATGCACTTCAGAAAGAGCTGGATAACTTTATTCATAAGCTGTGTCTTAGATACGCAGCCGAGTCTTTCCACGGCATGTGATCCTATTTGTGCATTTCTGGCGTAACCGCCTCCTCTTCTCATCATAAACCTCTTTGGAACTGAATGCTTTAATCTGGAAGCATTCTAATGGATTTACAGTGATGAGGTGAACAATTGGGTTTTTTACTCGGCTTTTGGGGAAGAATCTAGAAAACCTGTGCCTGTAGTAGCTTGTCTGTGTGTGTGTGTATTTATGTATACATACATAAAAAAAATATGTATTTGTGTGTATATATACACACATACATATGCATGCAGAAGAGCTACTTCAGGCATTGATTTTTAGTCTATGTGTATATGTGTGTATATATATCTAAAAAAAAAAGTTAGGTTTTGGGTTTCTTAAAGCAGGATGGGGGTAAGTAAGCAAAGAGGAGCATTACTTTCCTGTCCTGTCAAGTAATACCATGCCCACTTCATATGTGAGTTGATTTGGTTATGTAGGCAAAGGCAGGAAGGCAGACCATAACAGAACATGCTCTTATCATATCTGCTTACGGCACTGTCAGGTAAATCATTAACACATAGTCCCAGGGCTTGGAACAGCTGCTAAAGAGGTTTCTCACCCCTGAAATTCCCTTTTTCCAGGAGGTAAGAAGTGAAGTTAGTTGCGGATTTTGGTTTCGTGCGTGGGTGTTTGCTGCTGCTGTTTTGGTTTCTGTACTGGTTAATAAAGTGCTGTAGTCCAGATTAAGGATGTGAGAGCACCCCGTGCACAAAGGATAAAGCACTTTCCTAAGAGAGCAGCTCAAACTAAGGCAGGGCAGGGGGGAAACTAGCATGCCAGGCTGCTTGGTGGGATCAGCTTATGCATTGCTGGCGTGCTGGAAGAACCATAGGTGGATAATGCTTTCATTTCACATGAGCAAGAAACTTGTGCTCTGAAGCATTGTGGAGGAGGGGGGCCAGGGCAGGAAATCAGTGTTTCAACTGTTCGTTGAAGTAACTCGAGGCCAGGAAGAGTTTTGCAGAAAATGGCGACTAAGACTCATGGTTATCTACCAACCAACAAGAGCCGCGTGCTTTTCTGGGCTGTTGCTGGCGCCTGTAATGGAGAACAGGTTTGCAATTGCTGAATCACATCAGTCTGTACGACTTACCTGCCTGTAAGTATAGTAACTCATTAATGAAACTTAATTTTAAATGGGTTTATGGCTGATGAGCTGTTTTGCCCACAGCTTTGTTTCCTGAGATCCCGTGATTCGACTCTGCTTGAGCTGTGAAGATTTGCTGTGGGTCTTGCTGTGCTTAAATTCAGACTAGCCTTCTGTTTTGCCTGACTTTTGTTTCTGTAGGCATCTAAGAAACGGATTTCTCTGAGGCATTTCATACTTCTAACCTGTAGAGTCCTGTCTGCATTTACTTTAAATTTGGATCAATCACGTTTGCCTATTTTATGCAAGTAATGTGACATATAGAAAGTATGTAGCTTATGAAAACGTGTCATATGCGGGATAGCAAAGGTAGCCTTATTTGCCATGTTTGCAGCCGTGGCTCGAATAAAAGAAAAAGGGCTTAGCTCAAGAAGGGCTTAAACTATTGTAGTTGCCCACATCCAAGAGCATGACTCAAAACTTCCAGCTAAACTCTTAAGCTCCCTGGATCGGTGTTGGAGTTGTGCCTTGCCCTCCCCAAGCCGTGCCCGTTTTAGGTGCCAAGTTCTCAGCCTGGCTCTCTTATGCCAAAGGTCTGCCTGGTCCTACAAGGAGATTTTCAGTTTTCTCCCTGGAGATCCTAGTAAGACCTTTGAGAGTACAGTTCGGAAACCTGGACCTCACTCTAAGGGGGGGAAAAAACCCCAAAACCCAAACCACCAAAAAACCCAAACCACCAAAAAACCCAAACCCAAAAGCCTGCTTTGTGTTATTCCACATGGCTCAATGCCTTGTGCAGCCTGTGCTCTGCGTCCCCTGGTTTCCATCTGTCTGCGAAAGCTCAAAACGGCTCTTGCTGCTCAGGAAAGTGCCCTTTTTGCTTGGCTAACTTCACAAGGCCGCTGCACGTTGTCTTTTTAAAGCTGAGCTCTTTAAAGCTGTTCTACCACGTGAGGAGTGAATTCAGGGTTCGCTGCGTGTGTTACACCTAATACCGAGTGCCTGGAGGAGAAGATGAATCCAAACCTTTCCCTGAGAGAAAACACGTTTCCCTGTTTGTTGGAGGAGGTCTCTGTACTGGGGACGTCCCAACAAACGCACTCACGTGCCGTATGAAGTGGTAACACCAGCCTGGGCAGACAAGCACAGAAGTGTGTCCGTGTTCTGAATTTTTGCTTAAGCCTCTCTCCTGAATTTTTAGGGACAAAAGGTGCTGATTGGGATCTCAGCCAGTTTACGTAAGCCCGGAGGCCAGGATGGTGGCAGTCCTCTGGACAAACCGGGTCACCATGCTCTATGTTCCGTAAGGCCATGGGGGAGAAGGAAAAGGAAGACAGCCCCATTCCCTCTTGGCTACCTTGAGCCGTGGGTTCAGGATAGTGTTGGAGAGTGTCTCTGCTGCCCCTTCTGCACTTGCTGCTGGCCCGTGGATGATTTTTTGCCAGAAAAATTGTCCTGATGGTACGCTCACTTGTCTCCAGCTGCTTTCTGCAGCTGTCTGCATGGCAGAGAAGGTGGGGGGAAATAACTCTGGTTAAAAATAGAAAGGCAGATTAGGAAACTTGAGGTATGGTTTCAACATACAGCTGAGCTGTTCTCGCAACTCGCTGCTGCCACCGAAAGGGGAAGGACTTGCTTATGCTTGTGTGACTGCACAGCCAGCTGGTCTGGCCGCCCAGTCCGGCAGAAAAAAAATCAGGAAAAGAGCAGTTTTTCTACCATGCAATCACCCAAGCACAAGAGAGGAGAGTGGAGATACAAGGCAGGAGGGAGAGAATGCTTCCGAGAAAAGGCTTATTGAACTCTGCTGGCACAGGTAACCCAAGTTGAGGTGCACAGGGGCTGAATTCAGGAAAGCCGCTCGAATGCTTTGTGTTGGTAACGTCAGCTCTCTGCTGTGTGCTCAGCTCGGGTTTAAAATCACAGCTACAGAACGCGTGCTGCTGCTTCTAGCTGGGACTGAGCTGGTTCAGGTTAGTCTACCCAAGTTAAGAGCAAAAACTCAAGGAGATTTACAGTTTGAATCATTTATATTCTGATAGTTTATGGGAAGAGTTTGAGTAGTTGGGCAAAAAAACACATAAAAAGTACCAAGGCCTTAATTTCGCTTACTAAATGTAAATGTCTTGCTTGGTTATAATATTACACTCTTAGAAGAGACTTTATTTTGCAGTAAGTTTGTGAAGTGTCAGGAAAAAGGGAGTCACCAGGCAAGCCATGGGTAAATAGATTGCGTGCTTTGTGAACAGCAAGCTTTTTAAGCATTGCTTTTAGGAAGTGGCCATTATACAGTGTTTTGTCAGCAACTCTTCACTCCATGTTTATAGTTAAACTATAGTATATAGTTTAACCGATATTCCTCATGGTTATCAGTGTTCCTTGTAACTTTATATATACTTTCTGTTGCCTTTCTTAAAATAAGGGCAAAAGCCAGTTAAGGAAACCATTATTTTCTTTGCTGAAAAGTTTGTTCCCTGCTCCTTTTTTGGTCTTTGGTTTTGGGGGTTCGGGTTGTTTTTTTTTTTTTGCTTTCTTTTTTTAACTCTCAGTCTTGAGCACAGTGTGATTTCTCAAGCTGCTCCTGGGTTCAGATGAGTTCCTGTTGCTGTAGCGCTCCCAGCCACATGTGGGTAGCCAGTGAACCATCCCATTCATTGCCAAAAGAAGGAGGAAATATCCAGGGGCATTCCAGATAACCTGGATGTTATCCTGGATGGATTCTAAAAAGCAGCAAGCATGCTTTACCAAATATTCCTGTGCAGGATGTGGTGGAGGGGAAATGGTAGTTAATTCAACATAGCTAAATAATGTTTAGCTATACAATGCAAATGACTTGAAGACAAACATTTTTTTCTTTTGAAGGGGCTGTAGTGATAATCTGTAGATATAAGGATATCCAGAGCTTGGTGGAATTTGGTATCAAGTCAAATTTTACCTCTCATTTTGTGAAACTGGAATTAGTCTGTGTTTTAAAAGTGAATTTAAGAATTGAAATTGTTCTTTCAGCCTCTGGACAAGAATCTTGAAGACAAGCTCAGTTATGTTTCAAAACGCTTCAGCATGCTTCCTCCCTTATTACTGGACTGCTTTTCATAACCATGAGTAAAACTTCTTTGGTCTGAGTTACATACATAACACTGTTTTCTTCTAAAGTTAAAAGATCACTTTAGCAGTCAAGCAGATGTTTCACTAGTAAGGATTCTGACACTGTTATACTTCATTAGTTTTTAAAAACTGTGAAGTTGAACCTAATTAAATCCAATGTAGCTATATTGGGGAAGGTGATGCTTTGGTATTGGTGAGTATTAACCACTGAGGATGAGGGGGATTTAGTAGGAAGACCGTCAGCTAGTTAGTTTTGGTGTGGCTTTAGCTTCTTAGTCTTAGTCTTTGGCTTCTTAGGTTCTTAGTCTTTCCAGCTCTCTGGGTTTTTCCCTTATTATTTCTAACTCCTCTTGTGTTTTGAAATTTTCTCTTTTAATCTCAGCCACGTGGTTTTCTTTGGGGACATAGGTCTGTCTGTTCTAAACTAGTCACACCCTACCTAAATCCGCAGCAAAATCCTGGCATTGTTCAGCCTCCACAATGTTTTCGCACGTTGTCCTTAAGTTAGAACGGCAAGAATCTGACCTGGGCAAGCCTCAAGAAACTTTATTTTGTGTTGCGGAGAGAAAAATGGGAGAGACTCTTCCGGTGGCAAGGGTATTGCTAGTCCTGTCAAACTTGAAGCTACGAAATATATTTTGAAAGTAAAATGAGAAACAAAAGCGACTTTCTGCTGTGTTAGAGTTTCTTTGTCTTCACGGTTCTCCTTGCAGTTCCAGAAAATGTAAGCTGTGGACCTGTTTGCTGGGGACTGGATTTTAAAGAAATGAAGCAGCTCTGCTAGGGAGGCTAGGGTCAACCCTCATAACCCAGGAGGACAGTTGGCTCCTGTTTTGATTTTTGAACTACTAAATTTACATAAACAACCCTCTCCCAAACCATTGATTTTTTTTTTTTAAAATCATAAAAATATCTTCCCTGTATAATAAAAATAAAACTGTCTAGCAAAGGGACTATTTGCAAACGTTTTCCCTGTGTGTGGTGGCCTGGCTTTTGAAACTTGTGAGGGAAAGGTGGGAAAAGAATTGATCCGATAATGCAGGGTTACTTAAGCTGAAAGTACTCAGTTACTGAATTAGATTTATCTGGGAGAAAAGTAACGCAGGATTAGACTTTTGTTAATGTTTAATTTTCTGTAACGGTCTTCCCAGGCATAATTGAACCATCAGCACAGGAGCGATCCTGTCAGAGGAGTTTATTTTGAGTGATTACAGAGCCCACTGTGGCTTTCATTTCAGTGCGGCCTGAGCTAATTGACGAACAGGGCCATAATTTATTTACAGTCCTCAGGATCCTTTCCAACTGTTTCTCCTTCTTTTAAAAATCTTCAGAAGGGGAGGAGGAAGAGGAGGCTGCCTGCACTGCTGCCCCTCTGTCACAAAATTATCTAAAATATTTTGCCCGCTGTTTTGGGTGATGGTTTCGTGCCGCCCTGATTTCAGCAGCCTCTCTGTTTTCTCCTAAACTTGTTGACCTTTAATCTGGAGCGTGTGCCGCTTGGCTGGGGACGGTCTGACACGCGGGGCCGAAACAAGCTGCAGAGGATGGGGGAAAGGAGGGAGGAAAGAGTGGACGCTATTGCTGACAAAAAGAGAAATAAGGAAGAAAAAAATCTGCAGAGGGCACAAACACCCACACTGTTGTTCGTTTAGGTCTCAGGGGTGAATACTCCTGATTTTTCTTCTTGATTTCCCCCCCCCCCCCCATTTTGCTAGACTCCAGCGTAATACAGTTTGTCTCCTACAGCTCATTCTCCTCATGAATCATGGGTCTGCATCAATAAATCGAGCTTTATGCAGAGCTTAGGAATAGGGAGGAACTCCTGTCATATAAGTACCTTTCAAAATAGGTAAACGGAAGTGATTTTATACTCAGGAATCACTTTGGGTATGAAGATGACTTTCAGTTCTGCTGAACCTCTGAATAATATGGGGAGGAGGCAGCTGTGAGCCGATGTGTGGTTTTGGCTTTTCCTGGTGCTTGGGGCAGACCTACTATTTCTGGAGCTTTAGTGGAGACCTGTTGAACTTTATAGTCCTGTACCGTAAGAAGTGTGGAGTCCCTTAAAGACCTGAGTACCTCTGTCCTGGAGCTTCTCCTGTCCTGTCCTAGAGAAGTCACTTGTACAGCTAAGCACAGTCTTCATCCTGAACTTCTTCATCTGGCTGCAAGGTACAGGCCACCTCAAGTCCGCTTCGCAAATATGGAGTAGTAAGCGGGTAGTCTGAAAATATTTTTAGACCACATCCTCATTTTCAAGGTGAAAGGTGGTTTTCAGCTAGCTATACAGTTAATTTTCATGACTGAACTTTGAGGTGCCAGCAGCCAGTCGTTTGAAAGCTGCCGTGCCTTTTGAGTCAAATTTTGGAAATACAAGAAAGGAAGGTAAATGTGCATTGTAAACATGAGCACTGCAACAGTAATATTTGTCAGTCAACTGCCTGAAATAACAAATACCAAGAAAAAGGAGATGGCAGTGATTAGAGGCAAGTCTTCCATGGGTAGCTATTACGCTTCCCCGGGGAAATTTGCCAAAGGAATATTTCAAACTGCTAACACTTGAAACTGTAAAGACATTGTGTTTGCCCTCACGTGCGTGGCAAAGTTCTGGAAAACAGATACAGCAATGAGTTTCAATAGGTCAATTTGTAACTACTGTCATATCTTCAGGCAGCTTTGCAGAGAAATCTGGTGGAAGGATGATTTCGGCTGTTCTGGCTTAATTACCGAACTGATGACTGTCCTGTCATCCCATTGCAAGTTTTATATTTGGTGGAGATCCATGCCAAAGTCATGTGATGTTTGTCTTGAGGTTTGATTCTACCTTTCACCCGTTTGGCCTGACTAAATAATACATGACTCAAAGCAGTTTCTGCTATTTCTAGGCAGTGCGATTACGAAGGTGAGTATAAATGTGACACTTGTTAATATAAAACTTCCTTGCCTGCTAACCGACCCTGAAGTCTGTGCCCTCCATTAGGGGACATAAGTCCTGGTGTCCTCAATGATTTATGCAGCATCTACAATAACAGGGCCTGCTGCTTATGGAAGTGTATGCATTTATATTTCATGTCTCAGCCTGCCCTTCATATTTTATTTAATGAAGAGTGTAAGGAAATTGGTTACTTGGCAAAAACTGGCTTTTAGTGAACTAAGGAAATGCGAGTTTCCTGATTTTTTTGGGGCTGATGCTCTGTGGTGCTCCCTTCCCTGGTGGCCGTACCGCTCTTTCTCAGGATCTTTCTAAATATTGATATTTTCTCATTACTCCTCCAGAAAGCGAGAGCCTTCAGCCTTGCTGTTGGCAACCTGTCTCCTGCGGATCACATTGTGCCCCCCGGGGGAGGGCAAGAAATCCCCGTAACAGATGGGAGTGTGATGTCCTTATACTCTTCCTATCGCTGCTGGTTTTTCTGGTCTGAGATGAGCGTTTTTCCACTTAAATCTTAATTCACATGGTGCCGTCTGTGCGCGTGGCACGTCTTGCCTTTCAGCTGGGATGGGACAGGCTGTGCAGGTGCTGTGGAAGGACCAGGCTGGTTCCCCTTCAAGCCCACGTGGTTGCTGTTTGCCTCTGCTTGATGGGAGATGCTGTTTTTACTCCTGGGCTGTTGCTGTGAGGCTTTTTTTGTGTCAGGCTTTTGTAATTTGGCTGCCCAAGACCGATTCAGACCAGCACAAGTGTTTCTCGGGATCAAATGAAATCGAGTCCCTACATTGTGTCACTAATGATGTGAAATAAAACCTATACTAGGACGCCTTTTCTTTTTTCCCCCCCAGTGCTGTTGTGGTGCCATGTAGGGTGAGCTGCATATTTCATCAGGATTTCTGCCACGGTACTCCTGTCCCCTCACCCACATTAAATATTTGTGAATGTAGGTATTTTCAGACCCAATGAAAAGGTTTTGGAGTGCCTAAGGACAGATAATAATATACTTGCTTTTAAACCCGAATTTCACCTGTATTTATGTTCTGTGCAATCTCTGTTAATGCAGCCTCACCCTCACCCCCAAAACCCCCACCTCCCAACCACCCCAAAACAAAACAAACACACCAAATGCAAATTACTGTGTCTGTTTAATATCTTTTGGCATGAACACTTGATCTTGTCGGTTCCAAAATTGTACTTTTTTTCCCTATCAGTAGTCACTTCAGCAGCTCCGTATTGCTTGCAGGAGAATCACTCGCATTACCAGAGGGACTGATGGTGAATTTTCATGATCTTTCTACACAGAAGACTTTTTTTTTTTAATGACCTCTTACTAAAATGCTGTATTTTGTCAAGTTTAGAAGATCTTGGACATGTTCTTAGGACTTGCCTAAAAGATACGTGTCAGAGCACAGTTCAAGCATAGTCCTGTAGAGCGAGTCTGACCATGGGACATGTAGGTAAAGCAACAGCTATGTCAGGTTGGCCCGTTTTGTTTGTTTTTTTTTTTTTTCTTTTGTATTCTTGATATATTCTGTTCTAATGTGTTTAGGAGGTGTATATATACATTTCCCAGGCCTTGAGGGAAGTGCTGCATAATGGTGGAGCCTGTCATGAGGTGGCTGGACAGGGTTTTACTGGTATCCCGCTCTCGAGGGCTCCTCGTCAGCTGAGATTCCGCAGTACCATAACATCCGAACCGCTCCACTGCTCAGATGAGCCCCTGCACGTTAGAAACATCAGCGAAACTGTTATTCCCTTGGTTTTTTTCGCTTAGTCGGGTACACAGCAGGGATATTACATCACGCTGGACATCTCTAGAGAGCGCATCTTCTGAGTATTCACCTATGGGAAGGGCTTATTCCCAGCGAGCCTTTTGCATCTTGCTGCTAAAGGTTCGTCTGAAGGAGTATTGTGCTCTCCTGCATGGCTGCTGCCGCGTTGATCTGCTTTGCCATTCATCTTTTAGCTTCAGCCTCGGCAGCTTTTTCCAGCCCTGCTCCACTTCTCTTGTGGTCTCCCATCTTTTCCCAGCAGTCAGCACAGCTTCACAGCTGACACTGATCCATCCAGGAGTGGGGAGCATCACTCTGCTTGGCAAAGCAGGTCAGAGTCCGACTGTTTTCCAGCGGCACCTCATCAGCGTTATTATTCCCTTGCTTTTGTTAGTACCTTGCTTTAATCTGGGCTTCACCCATCTGCCTGCGGAAAGCTACGGCGTCCACGTGACCGCAGACTTAAATCCTTCCTCCTCTCATCTCCTTCCCTGTGATTGATTTGGGTTCTCCTTTCTGTGCCTGGAAGGAGTGTAGTGCTGTTTCCGCAGTTCTCTCGCTGCTGTAAATGAGCAGGGCTTGTGCTCCTTATTGCGTGTCACCTATTTGTGTAAGAGGAGCTTTGAAGCCTGGTCTTATTTTTGCAGCAAGCAGCTCGGTGATCCCTTTGGAGTGACAGCCATCCCTTAATTGACTAAATGGTTAAATCATGTGTCTACTTTCTGGGAAGGAATGCTGATTTTTATTTTTTTTCTAAAATATTTTTCCAAGGGTGGATGCGGCTTTTCAATTTCGAAGTCAGATGAAATTATCTGAGCAATTTGATTTTTTTGTTTGCTGCAAGCAGCACGTGGATGGTGCACGGTGGGGAGCTGCAGTCGTTACGTGTGTGTTACAGCATACGCGCTGCGCCCTAGTCCATGGGTGCTCACGTCGGGCTGGATCCTGGAAATGACGTTACGTCTAGCGCTGTGCTGCAAGCCGTTAACTACTCCTGCCGAAAGTGCAATTTAATGGAAGGAAACACAGATTTTTTTTTTTTTCGAGGAGTGTGTTATGTCTAGCTTGTAGTGCACGGCTCGGTTTGCCTTCTCTTAGTTAAAGGAAAACATTGAGACTAGCAACCAAAGTTTGTTAGAGGCTCCGCACTCGTGCTGGCAGCTGGACGGTCGCACTGATGATAACAGGCTGGGTCCAAGCCCTCCATCCCTTCTGAGGCAGAAGAGAGGTATCACATGAACAACCATCTTAGGAGGCATCTGACTTAAGTATTTTTAGTTATTTCTGCTTGTGAAGGGTGAACGGACCGCTGACTGAGCTTTGTGGTCTGTCTTGAACCGCTTTGCAGCAGTTTTATGGACTCTGGGTAGGTAGTAGATGATAGCGTTCTCTGGAGGGGTGAGTTTGTGAGCTGAAATACTGTTGTCATTAAGTACCATTTTTAAATGTGGCTTCATTTCCATGACATGAATGCAAGTTAGTCATACTTCCCCAGTACCTTGAGCTGAGAATCTCTTGTTCGGCTGGAATTACAGGTTACTTTTGGAATGGATTTAATTAACGTGTTCCAAAACCTACCAGTTCAGCATGTGAATCTGTTACGCAGTCATCCAGTTTTTCGTGTTCGCTGTGCCAGCTAGTGGAGTTTGTTCCACCTGTGGAAGAAAAGATGGCCCAGAGCCACCCTGCCTGAGATACTCGCCGGGATCGTAGCTGGAGTTGCTGGGTGGCTAATGGATATCTCCATGAGGACGTTAGGACAACGTGACGCAGGTGCATGTCCTATACTGAAAGTGTGTCACTAGGAAAAAAACGTAGAGGTAATTGGATTTCTTCAGAGGAACTTACTTCTGAGGCTGTCAGTTGGTTATTGAAATATTCATAATTTCCAGAACAGTTAGATATCAACATACACATTTCTTATCTCTCCTTGTCTCTCCTTTTTTGTGAACGCGGTTGATCATAACTTGGAGCTGAGAGGAATATTTAAAACATGAAGTATTTTGCAGACTTTAAACACGCTGTGATGATTTCAAGTGATGCTGCTTGCAGTCTTGGAAATTGTTTGACTGTGCTGTCTACTGTCAGTGTGGAAGCAAGCACGTTTTCAATGTTTTGTGCTCTTAAAAATACCTGGCAATTAAATATGTTAGGAACACTTAATGTTTTGGGGGAGGATGTTTGTGCATACCTGTTGTCTGGGTTCAATGCTGAATTGTTGTCAGAAGCAAGATTTAAGCAGTGTCTGCCAGTGTCACAGGATAATCAATCTGGCCTGACACAGGTGGGGAGCAGTTGAGTTTGGTTAGTCAATGGCGTGAAGGTCTGGAGTCCGATACAGAGATAAAGCTGCTTTACAGTGCTGAGGGAGGAATATCTTGGGTTTCTGAAGTCCAGATTCTAAAATTTAGAGCTTATTGCAGCATGGAAGTGGTGCATTCTGTGGCAGCGGCAGCAGTCCTGAAACACCAAGCAGCAATCAAGAAATTACCTGTTAAACGGCCAAAAAACCAGGGACTCGTAGAGCAGGGAATAGAGCTGCTGAGAGTGCTTTCTGGCGCTCTCGCTTTTGAAGAAGGAGATGCTGGGCTGGAGAGGAGAGATGATTCGTCTCTCCAGCTGCACTGGATTTTGCTGAATGAACGCGAGCGTGTTTTTGCCATCAAGCTGAACGTCGGCGGTAGCAGCTCTCCACTGCAAAACCAGCGAGATTTGGCACCCGTGCGCCTGGTGGTGAGGAGAGTAAGGAAGGTGGCTGAAGTTTGGCAAGGGAGGCGAGAGAGATTTTTCTTGCTTGTAGCATTAACTGCGAAAGGAAGATGCCAGGGCAGTTCATCTGAATTTTCAGTACGTCTGGCTCTAGTAAGACAAGTTCCCATCATTAAGATTGTACTCATTGGCAATCAGAAATACCCTTTTTTTTTCCTTCTTTTTCTAGCCTTTCCTGGGTTTCTAGTTGTTCGAGACCAAATGCGTGATAAGAGCGTTCCTCTCCTTCTTCCAGATATGTCTTCCAGATCCAAATATTTGATTTATGATACAACTCTGACCAGATATTGCTGGAAAGAAGAGGAACGTGTGTTCAAAAATTGGATTAGGACTATTTATACCAGAAATAATCTTGAATATTTATGGTGTTCTGTGTTTCAGATCAGGGATCGCTATGTGTTAAGTGAAACTAAATCAATAAAGACAAACCCAGGAACTGAATTGTTTTGCAAGGGTAATAGCATGGAAAATTAGTAATGTTGATGGTGTGCTTTTTGGGTGGGTTTATGAATAGTAACAGCTGAAATGCAGAGAACAGCATCTTACATGAAGATATATAGATATTTGTATTTCAACTCTTGAGGCTTGGAGTCTTTTTGGTCTGGGTCTGATGTGCCAGACTTCAAAAGTAGTATATTTGAAATAAAATATTTGTATTTCTAATGAAATATGGAAACATTATTCTAGGCTGGGATTCTGAGCATGTAAACTCAGCTTTCTTTTGCTTTAGTCATAACTCAGGGAAGGGCAGTTTGGAGGAAGCAGCTCTTGTGGTCTGGATGCTGTCTAATACATGTCCAGTAACAAACACAAATATTAAAAAAAAAAAGGCAATTAATTAATTTAAGCCTGCAGTGAAGCTCTGTTTTACACTGTAGTTTCAGCTTTCTTTTTCCTAATCTGCGTGGCTAGTTCGGCAAAATACACTGGTGTGTGCATTTTAGAGCCACATTACCATCAGTCACAAGACTGTCCTCAGTTTCCTTAGGCAAAACTTCCCTTTCTGTTTTGAAATTATTTTTTTTTTAAAGTTCTCGCTACTGCTTAGATTCCCAGAGGCTCGCCACAAATGTGACTTCTAATAACAAATGACTTTTTCAGTGTAGGTTTAAAAAAACAAAACACAAAACAAGAAAACCCCAAAACACCTGAATATGGTTAACAGAGTTAAAATCTGCAGTGTGTCACAAACATTTAGTCTCTGCTTATTTTCTTCCTTCCATCCTTCTACCCTACCCCATCCTCTCCCTGTTTCTATGCCTTGTGGGGAGTAAACCCACTTTTTCTGCTTTTTCCCAGTGTTTCGTCTGGTTGCCTTTGGAGGTCTTCTGTTGTGCGCACATAAATATACGGAGATTTGGATGTTTCAAGAGGAAGACGGGTATCGTTTTGCACTCTTTAGTAAGGGAGTTAGCTTGGAGGTTGCACGAGGACACGGGGTTCTATTTCTAGCTCTGCCCTATCTCTGGCTGACCCAGATCCCGAGGCGGAACGCGGACATGCGTGTAGCTGTGTTGGAGACGGTGGCCAGAGCTCGCTGCTGCCCGAGCCCAGAGACACGTAGGGTTGCTTTGGTCCAGAAAACCAGGGGCGCAAGGTTTGAGCGCAGCGCGTGTCGTGGTGTCCATGGGGTTTTTGGTTGTGTTTTTTTTTTTTTTTTTTGGTTTGTTTGTGCATAGCAAAGAAGCGACTGATGCGGTGAGTGGGTTGAGTCCTGCTGTAGGAGTCTCTGCTGAAGAATTAAAAGATCCTGGTGTCAAAGCAGATGACCTGTGTGTAAGGAGTGGTGATGGTCTGTTAATATCTTCACAAACGCCCTTTGTGGCTGGAGGGCTGAAACAGCACAAACCCACTTTCTCCCAAGGATAATATTCTTAGGAGTTGAATGTAGTTGTGGGTTTTTTCACCACTCTCCTCCCCTCCCCCCAGCACAAATTAACTTTGTGGTCTCATTTGCATCTTTCTTGCACAGAACTAAAAGCATTTGGGGTAGGGGGTTGGAAGGTGGGTTTCCTGTTGCAGCCATGCAAAAATAAGCTAATATTCATCCTGCTTCTGTTGCAGGTGATGTGTTACTTTAGGATTTAGACATTAGAATTGTGGTATGCGGTACAAAATGAGATGCATGCTTGGGTTTTCCCTGCCGTGGGCAGAAAGCCCAGAGCTGTTCCTGCAGGTGCCAGCTGGGGCTCTGGTCCTGGCACCTGGCTCTCCCTCGTTTGTTTGAGGAGACTTTTCAGTCTGAAATAATTGTAACCTAAACCAAAAGCAGGACCTGCCCTCCCCACCCCATCCTTTCCACCCCCGGATCACTCGAAGCAGGATTTCCCTAGTGTCAAAACAAAAGCCCTTCGTAGCAACTGCTCCTGTGATGGGGTCAGGTGAAGGTGCCTGTGAGCGTTTGCTGGTTTCCATAGCTACTTCCAAGCCAAAGGAAGGAGAAAAAGAAGGAAGAAAGTTGAGCAAAGACATACAGGACTACGAAGAAGCAAAGGGATGAGAGTTGATCAGGTTTGGAGGGGAAGAGGTGTTTCTTTTCACAGTACACCCAGTACAGAACGTGTGCATGCATGTACCTATACGCATACATGCACGTGATACAGATGATGCATTTTTGTAGTAGAGGTATTCGCTAGCAGTGTTTCCCATCTTGAAGATGAGCTGTTTGGTTATTCAGATTTGATGCAAGTACTCTCATTTTGAAATCCTTGCCTCTGAACTCCAGGCTTGGGTTCAGACCTGTTATGCTGAGATCCCTGCCTATGAGTGGGTTTTTATTTCTTTTTGTTGTTGTTGTTAGATTAGAATAGGTGAGGGTTTTTTTTTTTCTTCTTCTTCCTATAGAATAATTTAGAAAAAATGGGCTGGTCGGGGATTTATGTAGTATGCAGCCAATTTTTTTTCTGTCTCTGAAGCTGCGTAAGTAGCTATTCAGGATACGTGGGTGTTGCTTCACATATTGATCCCAGCTTCTCTTTTTCATAGTAGTAATTCTGCTTGCTCTGACTTCGTGTCCGTGGGACAATGTTTTCCATGTGGGGCCCATCTTGGAAACCTGTCTCGGAGGTTTGTGAAACTCGTGAGCCTGTCTGTGTCTCAGTTTTATATTTATAGATATTTTGTATTTCCATATACTTTTATTTACAGTGCAAACCCAGCTTTATTGGAATGTTTAAAATGCCAGCAGTCTCTTGTTCGCTAGTGGGGCAGCCTCTTAGAAGGGGTGGTCGCTGGTTCAGAGGCAAAGCTGTCCTGGAGGGAGGGAAGCAATTTGGTACGTTGATTGAGAGCTCGTTAGTGATATCCAGCACACAATTTGTGGCACCATCACCCTTTTGTTGCAAATTGTAGAGGTGCTTTGCAAGTACAGGACGTCCAGTTATTGAGCGTTAGTGATGATAAAGTGCCCGTAGAGGAGGTGACTGTAGCAGTGACTCAGATCCTGCTGTTACAAACTGGTTTGTGCTGTAAAAATGCAGGAGGAGGAGAGCTCCTGGCTTTCATCCGAAGTATTCTGTCTCCGTGGACTTCCTGCTCATCAGACGGTTCGGGGAATTCACTTGTGCTTTGGTTTCTATAGCATTAGAACTTCAGTCCCTACAGCAGTTGGTGTTTCTCCTGCTCACCTGTGTGCATGCATAATCAGTGTGCAGTTGGGAGAAGATGTCATTATTTTCTCTTCAAACTGTGCTTATCCCTAGACCTTGCTTGTTTTAACACTATTTTTTACTAGTGGTTTTTTATCATCTCAACTTTTCCGGGGTGTTTGGGAAGGATGCTCAGTGTTGCAACTGAAACACACCCATTGCCTCCAAAAGGGTTTGAAAATCTCCTTGGCTCCTGGTGAGGAGCTCGTTGCGGTGTCTGAAATGGCTGGTTATTTTACTGATTTCTATAGTGACTGTTGCCTTGGCAGCAAAGGTCCTTGCTTAGAGAATAAAAGCACTGTACAAACATGAAGGCATGATTTGATTTGGGAAGACTTAGGTTTTCTTCGGTTGGGTTTCAAAGTGCTTTAGGGGAGGAGGTTGGAGATGAACAAACTGGTTTTGGGGGTCTTTTATTGTGCTGTTTGAGGTGGATGTGGTTTTGTCTCATCAGTTTTAATTGCGAGGCGTAATGCTTTCTGCTTGCAAATTTAGAGGCGATAGGGAACGGCGTGTTAAGCTGTAAGCCAGCTGCGGGGTTGTGGAGGGAGGTTACTGCTTCATGGACCCTGCAGCCATCCTGGACAAAGTTTTATACCTCCTGCCTGGGGAACATCCGTCGCTCGCTCAGCGGTGAACCTGTGGAGTTTGAAACGAAATCCGAAACAGCAATGTCCGATGCGAGTGCTTAGCTATCTTCCAAGCAGACCTAGAGACAGAAAACTGCAGAGTTTTCTGCACCTTGACTGCCAAGTCAAGTGTGGAGGTGTAGCCAGAAGATGATTTTATTGTTGATTGTCTTGTCCTTTAACCAAAGAGGTGGATGCTCCCACATCTGGTCCTTGTGCCCAACCGCATCTCTGCCAAGCAATGCAAAAGAGAACAGGTTATGTAGTGCGTTCTCAAATACTTGCTTAACCCATTGGGATGGCCATGGTCATGGTATTACAACCCCCATACGGGCAGATTGAAGTGGCGGTGGGAAATATTCCCTGTTGGAAAAGGGGAAAAGGATCTGAAAGTTTGGAGTTAGCACTTGGCTGGGAACATGGGGAAAAAGGTCATGTAAATACGAGGAAGTGGGGACTGGAGCCCTTGCAGAAGTTATTTCATCCTGCTCAGTCTTGTGGTGCGGGTATTTTGAGATACTGGTTTTACACGGTGTCATTATCATAGTGCAATTGGTATTATTATGATAATGGCATTGTTATTTATAATTCCTTATCAGATACAGGCTCTGTAATGAAGCAGATCTGCTGTGGATAGAAGGAGTGTTTCAGTGGAAGCAGAGGGGGCAGTGAGGGCTATTAGTCTCCCGTAGCATTTCTGCAGACCTCAGCCGATCAAGCTTTCACAAACACACGCTAGAAAATGAGGTATTTTTAATGTGACAAGCTGAAGGGTGTTGGTAAAGCAGCTTTTTTGCCTATCCCTCCCGCATTGGACAGGTTGTGAAATGGATGTTTGAATGATACGTGTTCGTTCGAAATTTTAGCTGGTCTTCCTTGTCCTAGCTTTCAATGAAAACAACTCCATGGCCTGCATCCTTGGCAGTGTATTATCTTTCCTCTAAGCCTTCCTTCTGTGAGTATCAGTTACTCTGCTTTTACACAAGGTGCTCAGTAGTGATTTACACGCTGGTGGTGTGATAGCAGTGGGCTGGGATTGCACCCGGCCAGCACTGCACTCGTGCTCCCAGAAACCTCATCTGAGGACTGGAGCTTTCCACTCCGGAGCCTCTTGCTCCTTGGTGAACCCCATGCCGTTGTTGTGCATCTGTCTGCAGAGGCTGAGATGGGGTGAAAACGTCTGCCTCTGTGAGTGAGATGGAATTTCTCATTTTTAAAACCAGCAAAAACTCAGTGGAGATACAAATATATCTTCTCTTCCATACAGACACAAAAATTTAGAGTTGAGCAATCTTTATTCTTCTGTATGGTACTTTTAATAGCGTAACTGATGGTGAGTTTAAAGCACAAGCAAGTATCTGAATTGACTGTTGTTTTTAGCAATATTGCCAAACCCTGCAGTTTTACTGCAAGACACATACGTTTGCTGTTCCTCATAACGCTGCCAGACCGGGTATCGTGGGGTTACACCAGCATATTATGACTTTTCTGCCAGTATCAGAGTAGTATTTGCAGCTGGCAACAGATTTTTTTTATTCTTTTAGGCTCTACGCAGAACTTATCTTAAAATCTACTAGCTTAGCCATGGCAGGAGGAGATGTATGTGCATGCTAAGTAAGGAGACGTAATTTGGAGGTTGGCTACAGGCTCCTGAACAGTGATGAATGCAACCCTTTGCGCTGTGTCTTTGGCATCCCAAATCCTTAAGCACACACGAGTCTTGCGGTTATGTTGTCAGGGGCTGGACAGAAGGGCTGGTGTGTCGGGAGGATATAGGTTAAAGGTCCTTTTGGAGTGGTTTGGGGAAACTACAGTTCAGTCACTCCAGCATTTAAAATTGAAAAGGTTTAATATTGCCCCACCTCGTGGTGTACAGAGAGTGCTCTGACAACTCCAAATCCATGCTGAATTTGTAAAGCAAAACTTGGAGAGGCAGCTGATGCAACTGTTAAATGGCATGGGGAAAATGAAGTTTTTCTGCAGAATAAGAGCCCAGGTATTGTAACAGGATTAAAAAAATAAGTAACTTGGACTTTGTCAAGGTTGAAAGGCTCAGACACAGCAAGCCCACAGAGAAGTCTGTTGGTATTAGTTGTGCAGTTTCTGGTGCTGCATCTCATGGATTTCAAACCTGAGTTTTGACCCTGGGTCAAGTGTGAAAGTGTGTGTTGCGTTTTCTTTCACATAGACACTGATTCCTTGAGTTGTGAATTTCTGGTACATCACTTTAAGACTGAAATATTGTAGATGTCAAAAACGCGATGGTGTTTCCATCTCCCTGGCCTGCAGTGAGCGAGTTGAGTCACAGGGATTGAGGTAGCTCAAGGCTGACATCGCCCTTAATACGGAGACTGAAGCCAAACAGGGAGCTGGAGGCAAAATATCTTCCTCTAACTGCTGATGGCACCGACTGTCCCCAGCATGGAGTAAGAACGCAGGGTTTGTGCTTGAGCTTTGTGGTGTGGCTGGTGCCAGACCAGCCCTTTTTTCATTATTTCAGGTGCCCTGTGATAACGTGACTACAGTGAGACCAGCGTGGTGGGGACCTGAGCCGCTCTCCTTCAGTTAGAGCCTTGTAGGAGTTTCTAATGTGGGTTAACATGCATAATTCAATCCATCCTTTTTTTTTCCCCTGTGTTCAGAGCTGTGTAACTAAATACCAATTTGCTAAACACAACTTGAATAATGAAGTGATCCATGTCTAAAAGCCTTCCTCAGTACATATAATCCCACTGAAAAAAAGAAAGAAAGAAAAAGAAAATAGAGCTGTATCCTCTCTTCTGTTTTAAAACAGCCCAGCTATACATAGGGGAGAATATTCATATTCATCCCTATTAGGTCCGCAGATTTAAATACGTGTGCATCCATGGCATGCCCAGCAAAGTACTGCCAGTCCTTTATCCAAAGCTTTTTCTTTTCTCAGTCACCAGACCTGGTTCATTCCATGGAGAAACAGATTAAAAACTGCTGCACCTTGTGTTTCTTGCTCAGTTTAGAGGTAACCGGTAAAAAACATATTTATGTGCAGCATGGTCACATTTTGTATAGGAGGAGGAGGATAGCTCTGTATCTGTTTTGTACCACTTTTACGCAAATCGTGCCACTAGTGTAGATTATTTTGTTTTTCCTCAGTGGCAGCTTTGCTCCCTGTGATGAAATGCAAACATCTGGTAGTTTGTAAGAGATTGAAAATATTCTTAAAGCTGATAAAGGCATGATATGGCTTTTGAAAATAGAAAGTGTGTTTTCCCTGTGCTGTTACTTTCTTTAGGCACTTCGTGTTTATGATGCTGCAGCCTCCTGTGGGAGAGACTTGGGCTGTGGGATGGCAGGCTGGAGACAGGGCTTCTTGCCGTTTTCCTCCTTGCTCTGGGGATGATCATTTTTCATTTGTTCATTGAATAAACATCTCAAACCTGGAAATTTGCTGGTGGTATTCACTGCCACCTGATCGCCACCTTGTGCTGAGGATTTTGTTGCTCATGTTCCAAAAATGCAGGAAGAGGTTCCAGCAAGTAACATCTGTTTTCCTGAATTTCTTTACTGGAAGTGATCAGCTTTTCTAAGCTTTCTAAGTTATTTTTGTAGTTAATTGGGCGTAGAAGTTTGTTACGTAGTTCCTTCTCTTTCAATAAAGTTTCATTTTTCCACTGGTTCCTTTTTCAGCTGATGACAAACATTTATTTGAATTGTACCAGTATACCATGGAAACCATAAAATTTACCTTGAAGAGCTGCTAGAGTCCCGCAAGCCTAAATGCTTCGGTTTATTTTCAGACTGACCTGTTTGGATATTGATTTTTCTTGCTGGTGCTTTGGCCCAGAGAGTATAACCTTGCTTATCTGCGTCATTATTTTTATGTGTTGCTGACCTGGAGAAAAGCGTGTTTTTGTGGTACGCTAGATATTTTTGCCTTGCAGAATAAAAGTCAGGCTACCTATTCAATAACTTCGTGCGACACGTTGCATTAAGACACCAGTCTAAGGGGGAGAGAAGGTTTTTAACATGAATAATACTAAACGTTTGCTCTGCATGATTTTAAGAGGAGTTTGGGTACCACTTATGGACCAGAGCTGCACAGTAATAGAAAATTAAACAGAGAGCAGGAAGGATTCCTTCCCACAGCCACAAAATGGTGTTTATAATATAAGACTGTTAAAACTCTTGAGAAATCAGTAGCAAGCTCGGAAAGGACAATGTACAAGACTGAAGTTCAAATCACTTAGTCTTTTCCACGTCTTTAAACAGGAATTGCAAACTACTGGTAAATGCTGTCCTAATAACTGGTTTTGGGGTTTTTCTCCCCCTCAGGAAGAAGAATGCCGACACGAATATGAAGTGAGCCGCTTCCTATGTTTGCCACAGCACCTGGACACTCATATCGGACAGTTAGAGACAGGGACTTGCATCTCACTGAACTGCTTCCTCGGATAAGATGAAGCCAAGGAGGAGCTTTCCCATGTGCAGGAGTGGCAGTGACAGCTGCCCAATTTAAAATCAATGTCAGACTGTGCCCCAGCTGCCTGGCAAGATGAAAGAAGTGGTGTTGTGGTCACCTGAGGAGGTGACAAATTGGCTAACGGAAAATGCTGTGCCAGAGTATTGTGAGCCTCTGAAGAGCTTCACTGGGCAGGATTTGATCAACCTCACAGAGGAGGATTTTAAGAAGACGCCTCTCTCCCGGGTGTCTTCCGACAGCGGACAGCGGCTATTGCACATGATAGAAACTTTAAAAATGGCTCACCACATCGAGGCTCACAAAAACGGGCACGTCAATGGGCACATCCCCATCGGCATGAGCCACACCACACGCGAGAATGGCTTTAGCAGTAAAATGAAGTTGAATGGGGTGCCAAATGGGTATAAGAAGGAGATGATAAAGATCCCCATGCCAGAACCGGAGCGCTCACAGTATCCTATGGAATGGGGCAAGACTTTCCTGGCTTTTATTTATGCACTTTTTTGTTTCGTCTTTACCACAGTGACTATCTCAGTTGTTCATGAACGAGTGCCTCCCAAGGATGTGCAGCCTCCCCTACCAGATGCATTTTTTGATCGCTTTGATCGGGTGCAATGGGCTTTTTCTATATGTGAAATCAATGGCATGATCCTTGTAGGACTGTGGTTTGTTCAGTGGCTGCTCTTAAAATACAAGTAAGTAAAAGCTTTTGAAAAACCAAGTGCTAGGATATACCTCTGACAGCTTTTGGAGGTCAGATACCGCTTTACATCCACATTGAATGAAACTGCTCGTGATCTTTCGGATTTTGGTTTCCCAAAGGGAAATAGATATAACACTGTAGGCAAACTGCTGTTTGTGTGGGCAAAAGGGAGAAGTTTAGTCCAACTGCTACCAAAGAAACTAAGAAATAGCCCTGGTCTTGTTTGCTTGCACAATTAACTGGAGCCTTTTTCATGTGTGAAAAGCCATGAATTGGATGTAATGATGTTCTTAACTCAGTTAACTGTCCTGTCTGTTTAGAGGGAGCACAGCTCGTGCAGATGTGAGCCCAACTGTGAACCAGCGTGGGATTTATTTAGTGTCTCTGTAGTTTGCCTGATGTAAAGGCCTACCCTGAGATTACAATACCCTTGGACAAAACCACCACGCAGTGGTTTAGTCCGTGCACCTAAACAGTGCTGCGTTGAAGAAGCATTTTCTGCTTGACATTACATGGGCCAGGTAATGTCAAACACAAAGCACATCAAAAGCTAACGATAAAATATGCAGAAGTGTAGATAGGCAGTGAATATGCAAGGTCTTAGTGGTTGTCTGCCTCTTTGCTTGTACTGGTCAGGATTGCAAGGGTGGATTTGCCAGCCAGTGGAAGTAACCTGCCGCTTACCCTCTACAGAGTGCGCGTGGGTGCTTAATTTAGGGTATTTATACTGCTGTAAATCCATACCTTGTGCTGCCATGGCTGTGAATGAAGTGTTGAAAGTCAAGTGGGCTAGGATGAGGTGGCATATCACCTTTTCTTTCAAAAACCAGGCACAAGCCTGCCCCCACAGCTGCCTGGCCCAAAGAATGTCTCCTCTTCTCCTCTGCTAATGCGATGTCTCATTCTTTACCTGCTCACTGGCTCTTTTTTCTGAGTCCTATGTAGGAAACTGAGGAAGGAACATAATTTGGGCACCACCTTGTGAAATACAAGATCCTTTGGTTTGCAGGACTTTGTAATGACCTTAGAATTGCATATTTCCCTTTTAAAAAGAAATAATAACAGAGGGCAAGTAGATCACTTGCCCTTATAGCAGAGGAAAACACTAAAATTTAAACGTAAGCATGTGGTTCACCAGCTTCATAAGGTACAGGTGACTTGAAAGAGGTATGCCAAGCTGGGGCAGGATAGCCTTCTGCAACACAGCTGTGGATTTCCATAGGGATGTGACAGATGTTTAACTAATCCACAAGACTGAGATGATGGTTTATTAATATTTTCTGCTATTTTATCCCACTTAATGTGTTTTATCAGATAAAAATTTTAAAGCCATTGTACACTTTTACAGAGTTGGCGTTCCTTAAGGGAAAGTTTTCTAGAATGGTTAATTTATTGTTATTATAGGACCAAAAAGAACCTGGAATTGCTTTTTTTATGTGCAAGTATGTATAAGAGGCAGGATTTACGCCGACTTGGCCTCTCATTTTGTTTATGGCTGTAAGCTTCAGTATCACTCTTACGTTGGTAGCTGCGGTGCTACCAACTGCACTCCAGCTCCTCTCCCCACTGCTCCAGCTGTCTGTGGTGAACGTGGGGGACCGTTCACTTTCTTGGGGTCTCTGAGCATAAAAGTTGTTCGAAACCAAGGGAAGCACCTAGAGGAGATGAGACGGGATTAGCTCTCAAGAGCGGGGTGTCAGTTTAACAGGGCAATATGAGGGATCAAACACCCTGTGACAGAGCTGAGCAAAGTCTTTAGATGAAGAACAGCAGAGCCTGTAAGGTCCTTGGAGATGTCAAAGCAGCAAGACATGGGTTGACTTGATGGTAGAGTATGTTGCTATCATTGATAGACATGAAGATTCCCCCCTGTGCTCCCCCACCCCATCCCCATTTGCTTTGATGTTCGTGTGTTTGCTTGCTTTAGAAGGGTTCTTTCTGGTGTTAGGGGAAGATGTCGGGGAGTCACAGAGCTTTCCATTCCTGGTATCAGCCCCGGAATAGCTAGTTAGCACTGGTTCGGTGTGCATACTGGTCACGTACTGCTTTGGAGACTACAAGTCATCTTGTATGTCAATGAGCAGAGATATCAAAGTCCAAGAAGCCTAGGCTATCGGTAAGCAGCAGGAAGGGAACAACAGGAGAGGTGCTCAGGGCAACGGGAGCCCAGTGAGGTGGCTGTATCTGGAGGACCTCATTCTCGTGGCTTTGGATGGTGAGCCACTAAGTCCTATAAAAAGAGCTGAGTCACTTTTGTGGCATGAGTTATCACCTCCCTTGGAAACTTAGTTCAAGAATAGAGGGAATTAAGCCAGCTAGACCTTCCTCACTTCTCTGACCTCTGATGGTGTCAGGGATAGTCATTGCCACACTCCATTCCAGGTGTGAAGATAAGACATGAAGCCAGGTGATTGCTGGGCAGGCTGAGACCTGGTTCCTTGCCTACTCAGATGACAGAGATGTCATCTATGTCAGACTCATGTATATCTCCAAGGGCAAGCTCAGGGTCGCTGGTGAACCAGCAGCGTTGTCACCCATGAGCTGAATTGCAGGCTGAGTTGAACCTTTGACCGAAGGAGACAACTTCATAGTTTCAGTCTTTCTGAAACACTTTTCTTGGCCAAGCAGTGAAATTCCTATGGCTTATCCTACCAGATCATTATTTGCCAATAACCTGATTTCATCCAAGCAGAGTCTGCTGTTCTCCCAAGCAATGAAGGATGATAGAGATGCGTCATTCGTGATACTGATGATTCAGGTCTTCCTAGTTTAGTCCAGGGATCACATGATGATGTTGAATAGGACCTACATGTCTTTGTTGGCCTGCAAAGTTGAAGCCCAATGGAAGAGGGTGTTTTGTGTGTCTGTCCAGCTGACCTCAGTGCAGGGCTTCCCTTGGCCCCTGCTACTGCCTTCTTGCCTGAAAATTTATTCTACCTTCAGGTAGAGACTAGAGTTTCCAGCTGGCTTCAGGGAAAGGCACTAGAATTGGTGCAAGGAAATCAGCGCTAGCTTTCTTTGAACATCCATACGGAATACTGGCCACGGCACTGGGTTGGTTTCTCACCAGAAAGCAGGAGCGGGGTGGGTGTACAGCTCTTGGCTGGGGACTCTGGGCTGCGCAAGCCTTTTTCCATAGACACCGTGGGGAACTCGAGGAGTCCAGGCAAACTGCCAAGGCAGAATTAACTTCTCCGGGAAGCATTCCCAGATGTTTTGGGAGAAGTACAATGCTGGGGTTTGGGCATGCTTGACATCTGATTCAGCCTGCGTGACGGGATTGAAAAAGCAGCGTGCTCGCTAGCTGTGTTAGGTGAGGTCTGGATAGTTGTAATAAAAGTTGTCTTGGCCTGTAATAAACTTAGAGGTTGTACTTGCTAGCTGGATCGTAGTCACACACGCACACACAAAAAAAATATTTTTGAGAAGGGGAAAATGTGAGGCTTTTTACTTTTTTTTTTTTTATATTGAAGTACAGAGTCCTTTGATGCAGACTTTCCTAAGCTAAAATGTGCTAAATCCAGCTAAACCAAGTAGGTTTGTGGGTAATTTTAATAAAAAAAATGCAGTAAATTAATTGCTCAATAAAATACCATCACTTCTTCAGTCTCTTGAACTACAGTGCTGCTCAGTCTTTAATCCCCGACCCCCACGTTTATCTTTATACCAGGTTATAGAGCAAAGAATTTCATGTCTGGTTGTAAAAGCCAGGCACAAGCGCGAGGTCTTTATTGGATCACCCTTCTGAGAGAAAAATTCCCCATGCAAACCACAGAGGAAAACCACTGCCCCAATGGCATGATGCCTTCCATTCTTAAATTTTAATCCGCGGAGCTACATTAATAAAGTACAATTCTTAATTCTCAGCTTTGCTCATGTTTATACTGGGAGGGGGACGAAAAAAATTAAGAAATATGGTGTTACAACAGCACTGAGCACTTGAGTGCAAAAGGCATTACACTGTAATAGCTGACGCTTTTCTGATAAATTAAGACACTCAAGTTGTTATTGATCTGGCACTGCAAAGTCATACTCCACTGAGAGTGGAGCACTACAGTTCAGTAACGTCGCTAAAAGCTATTAAAAAGATAACCAATTTTGAGCTTCGAAAGAGTTTGGCTGATAGAAATACTGTTGTTTTTTTAAAAAAAAGTGAATGCTTCAAAATAGCAAAAAATGAATGCCAGAACTTGCAGCTTGTGTTGTAACCCTTGTATTCTCCAAATAATCATAATTGTAATAACAAATAAAAATCAACCGAAACCAACAGAGTCTGTAACCAGCAGGACACAAAGTGTTGATGTTGGTTGTTAAGGTCATGAACTGCTGTCTCTGGGTTTGCCCTTGATTTTTTTTGGTAACACCGTCAGTGGTTTCTCTTTGCTGAAGTCTGTGAGCTCAGAAAGAGGTTGCTCCCATCCTGATGGACGTACCAGAAGGGGTTTAATCGTAGCTCTTCCCTTGTGATGTTATTAGCGGGTACGTCGCACTGAAACTCAACAGGCCGGTTTTGGTGGTGGCTCTCCCTCCTGAGTCGAAGCTGCAGCTCTTTACCCCATGTGCTCTTGCTGGTTTGGCCTCATGGTACCCCAAAAAGGCACCTGCCCTTTCTGCATACGTCAGCAACGTGCAGGCAGCCCTCAAAGAATAAATCTCTGCAGATCTGACAGCTTGACTTGAGTGGCTTCCCCTGAAAACACCCTGTCCTGTAGCCAACGCAGCTCTAAAGCTGTATTTTGGAGATTTTGTTGCTGATGTGAATTGTTTTGTTAATGCTGTTCAGAAAGATGTGTTCTCACTTGTTTGTGTCATCAAGAAGTGATTTCTTCTCAAGCAGCCTTTTGTAATTACTAAATGTGTGTGTCAGCAGAGACAAACATACTCCTTTTCATCTTAGAATGAAAATATTGTAACTTTATCCCCTGCCTTGAATAGACAATTAGTGGATGGATGAGTGTGGGGCGTGAAATCCCTTTTAACATCTTCAACACTAAATCTGCACAGGCTTTTGTATTTTAATTCTTAGATTTACTGTAATCGCCTTCATGAGTAGTGTTAGTTGACTTGCTTGTGTGTTTCTGACCTGTAAAGCATGCAAATACTTGTAAAGTAATTCCGTATTCTCAGGTGTAAGCTGATGCTGTCACGAGTTTCAAAAGCATCAGGAAGAGATCACTTAGTAGTTTATTTTATTTACCTCTGCGCATTTTGTTTGCATTGAGTGACCTCCTTATTTTTTTCCTCTCTTTTCTCTTTTTTTTTTTCCTTCTAGGTCTATAATTAGCAGAAGATTTTTCTGTATAGTTGGCACACTATACCTGTATCGGTGTATTACAATGTATGTGACTACACTCCCAGTACCTGGCATGCATTTCAAGTGTTCTCCAAAGGTAAACTTCTTCTGACTGCCTTTCCGTATTTTAATATGTTTGTTTTCCCCTTGTCCCGCTGTTACCACAAGCGTGAGCAACACTTTCTCAATAATTGTTGCTAATTTGAAAATACCAGTTTGGCAGGATGGGGTTCCTCCTTCTGCAGACCATCGGCTTCCCTCTCGGTGAAGGTGTTGACGGTTACTTTGGGCCAGTGCAGGCATTCCTACCCTTTTTGAAGCACTAATCTACGCAATTTGTCTAGCATTTTCAACTAATTTGCACGATCAGCTTTTTTTCTGTCTCCTCTGAAGCAGTTGGAGTTGCCTGCGGAGGTGGCACGTGTGACTCATTTCTAAACACTTCAGTGTGTCAAATCCAAGTATGATTTGGATCTGAAAACGGCCCAAAGAGACTTTTCTAATGCTGGTGAAACTCTGTCTCCTTTGCAGCTGTTTGTCCCTGCATAAATTTCTGCAATTGTGTTAGCACAAGGACTTGTCACCTCCTCCCCAATCTAGCCATGACTCATGTTTGTTGTGCCAGGGAATAGAAGGGGCTTGTGAAAGCTTGGCTGAAACCAAGCTCCTGAGACAGAGGTGCTTAGGCGAGACCCTTGGGGTCAGCCTTGAAGGGTAACTCGCCTGCTTGGGGTGGAGATGGGACGGGGAGGGTGGTGTTGAATCCATCTCACATCACACAGGCGTTGGTGTTGGCGTGGTCCTTACTGCAACGTGCTGTTTGTGGTGGGGAAATGCAATCAAATACCAACTGGACATCTAGGGTAGGGAACAGGGTGCATATATTAGACACAAGTGCTCTTTCTCTGTAGTGGTTCATCTCCGTGCCTCTCCTGGTGTTTGTGCTTGATTTAAGCAGGAGAACGGGGTGGGAGGGGGAAGGTAATTTCTGTGAAATATCTGCTGCACACAGTTTAATGGCTTTGTGTTCACAGCCATAAGTTAGATGAGAGATAGTAAAATCACTGATTGACGGGTAATAAAACCCTGATTCGACTTGCTACACGCACTGCCACTGTTTTGGTGAGGATCACTGGTACGTGCAAACAAAGCCAAAATGCTTCGGTTCTTTGGGGAAATAAAGCCAACAAATGTACTACGCCAGTGGTGTGACAAGGCAGAGCGTTTGCCAAGCCACGTGTGGCTCTTGGAGGGACCGAGGTCTTTTGTAAAGAGAAGTGAGTGAGAGGGGAGTCAACATTGTATTTGATCAGTCACCCATTATGAAAAAAAAAAAAGAAAGAACAGTTATTTATGGGCCGAAGTGAGTAAATTAGTGGAAATTTACAATGTTGGCAAGCCCATCTCATTACTCAAGTAAAGACAAGCCTATGTTGTGCTCTTCTCTTGCCCCAAGACTAAGGATTAGCTGGGCTTTCTTGAAAGCTATAAATGTATCAGTGGGAGAAGTTACTGAGTTAGATATGATTGTGAAGAGTAGGCTTTGGGGAGCATTTTAATGTTTCGTAAGGAACTGTTAGTGGGAAGTGTTTAATTGCTGAAATGACCCTGCTTAAATCTGTCAGAAATTAATAATTTCCACTTCTTAAAGCAAAACTGAGCTTTAAAATAAAAGAAAAACATACGGCCGGCCAGCCGGCGGATCTGGGTTTCCTTTTGACTGTTAAATGGTTCCTATGGATTTTAAAACTGTATAAGATGAGGTAAGGATGCAACACAGGTGTAGTCACATGCATTGATCCATTAGTCCTGCTCTTTTGAGCAGATGGTTCCTGCTTCCTGTGGGGTCTTGGACGTGCTCAGTGTGTCCTGGTTATGCTTGTCCCGCGGCATACCATTTTCTTTGTGGATTTGTTTAACATTCGGCCTTGTTTTAGGGCTGGGAGCAGCAAAAGCAAAGTCTTGGGATAGTGCCAGCTGCCCTTCGGTCACTTGGGAGGAGGGAGAGGGGCGTCTTCACCAAGGACTTGGTTTGCTTCAATTTGACTTTCCTAAGGCAAAGTGAATTTTTTTGGGAAATACCCTTTGAGCCAGCATCATGGGTTGGAGGTGGGGCAGAGTGAATCTGTCAGGTGTGGAGGAACATCCCCATTGCCTGGGTGGATTGTGTCAGTTAAAGCCTGCACAGCAGTTTGGGACCGTGCTCTGACAAACACCATTTATGTTTCTTTTGAAATGTGAAGTAGAAAGAAATGATTTTGAAGACTTTCCAAGGTGGGGGCAATAGGAGGCCTTAGAGTTTGGAGTAAGATATTCTCTTCTGTGCATTGAATCTAGGTTTTGACACCTGAACATACAGCTTGGGCAGTTCATCCTGTTTTCTGTCGGATTATCATCTGTAGGGCCTGTGCTGTTATGAACAAGATGAATTATATTAAGCTTGATTTATTTTAGAGTGCGTTGCCTCTTGAACAGAAGGAAAAAACAGATGTTTAGAGAACATGACAATTTTCGCTATAGCTGGAAATATTTTTAATTCCTTTTTGACTGGTGAAGCTGGATTTTTGGGACTGTGTTGCAGAAGTCATAGGCTTTCCGATAATCATTATTCTGAACCTTGCTGTATATACGTGAGGTTTATATGTACGCCCCTTGTATATCCCAGTGCAAGAACATAATGAATACAAAGAGATCTGAACCCCATTGGCTCTCCTTAAAGATTCCCACGAAAAATCATTTCCCTGCACAGCCATGACCATTAGTAAAGGCTGCCAGCAAGACCTGGGAGAAAGATTACGCCTTTCCATGGTAGCAATAAGTGCCTATAAACATGGAAAACAATTTTTACTGTGTTAAAACACTGTTTTACTGTAAGTGTAGCCACTGACAGGAGTTTACCAACTTGGACCGGTTCTTTGCTTTGGTATTAAACTGAAAAATGCCATGTTTTTCATTGCATCTGGAAGTGACCTGGTGTAAAGGGTTTTCACACAGATATACATACACAAATATGTGTGTAAATAAAATTGCCTTTCTTCTGTGCCTTTTCAATCTGTATTGTGAGCGTAGGAAAAAACGGTAGTCCTTTGGGGCATTGTATTTATAGGGAAATTGTAATGATTTCCTTAATTCTTCATATATCGAATACTTCAGATAAAATAATATTTTAGAAAAATGGATGGAGGTGCATAGAGCCTGTACTCACTAGGTATAATATATGCAAAGCATCAATAAAAAAGCCAAACCCATGTCTCATTTCCAGTCTTTTTTCTTCTAGAAATGTACTTTTGGAAAAGGCTGTGGATTTACTGATTGGTCTCATGTATCAAAACAAAAAGAGAGAACAACTGAAAGGCAAAGTTGCTGGCTAACACTGTCGCTTTAAGCTGTGGAAGGTTAATGCCGATATCTCACTGAGCTTTTTGTGTTTTATTTTTCTACCAGCTTTTTGGAGACTGGGAATCTCATCTGCGAAGGATAATGAAATTGATTGCTGGCGGAGGATTGTCCATCACAGGATCCCACAACATGTGTGGCGACTATCTGTACAGCGGTCACACTGTCATATTAACTCTTACATACCTATTTATCAAAGAGTGTAAGTTTGTTACTGTTCATCTGGGATTTCTTGTTGTATAATTCCTTGCTAATTGATGCACTGATCGGCAAATACAATTAAAGTAAAAATGCACACTTTTTCAATTAAGTAAAAAAAAAATAGAACTTCAAACATAATGCTTACTGAAAAAGTTTGGAGACAAAATGAAACACTTTGACATGTAGATGTCTGAATTAAATTGTTTTGAAATAAAAGGCTTTGCTTAGAATATAATTGAAACCTTCATTGCACCCTGCCTGAGGAATGGTATTTCAACTATGTGTCTTCCAGTGTAAAGAGAGATGAGAGCCGTGCTAAATGCAAGGTTGCTCATTTTGCAAGAAACAGGCCTTAACGTATGCATTTATCTTTTATGAAAGGCAAGAGGAATGGATTGCCATCTGTGTAAAATCAGTATTGAAATACAAATCAGTTAATTTTACTGACCAGGGTATATTATATCATGTATTGGGCCTTTTTTCAAAGATTCCATACCTTTTTATTTTCCTGGGACATGATTATCCCTGAGCATAATTTTAAGTTACACCTTAAGAGAATGATGCTTATTTTGTGATCTCAGCGTTCCTGCTCTTAATCTTAATGCAGGCATTGCACTACCCACCCAGGATTGCATTCCGCGTCCTCTGCTAATTACGGCAATAGTCTTGCACGCTGATAATGTTACGCTTTGAAATAATCACCCTGTGTCCTTTCCAGATTCCCCACGGCGACTCTGGTGGTATCACTGGCTTTGCTGGGCACTCAGCATGGTTGGGATGTTCTGCATCCTCCTTGCTCATGACCACTACACTGTGGACGTGGTGGTGGCTTACTACATCACTACAAGACTTTTCTGGTGGTATCACACAATGGCCAACCAGCAAGTGAGTTTCTCCCAGTCCCTCTTTGGATCCGTGGGACTCTGTTTGCTATAGCGTGGTGGTGGGCAAATATCCACACTTTGCCTTGAGCCTTTCCGCAGGAGTAGGAGTGCGCTCACCTTTGTCTTGTGGAGCATCCCTCTCTTTCCCCCCTCATGCTGGGTTTGCAGAAGAGGAAGAGGCAGCATCGGTTGGGTTCATCTTGGGTCTTGACGGCAAAAATATCTTGTAGGTATACCTCCAGGCAGGCCAGCCTCTCTGCTTCAATTTTTGAAGTCCTCCTGAATTTTGGCCAATTGGCCAGTTTTGTGATAGTAGAGCAAAGTGTTTAGATGTAGTGGGGTCTTGTTACCTTGGTTTTGTTTTTTTTTTTCTTGAGGCCAACTGCGTTTTCCTTGTATTCTGTGGCTTGTGCCGTTTAGTTAGATGAGAGGTCTCTTGAAAAATATTATGAGCTAAAAATGGCTAAATATCATGAGCTAACTGGCTAAAAATGAGTCAGTTTTTCAAAGTGTTTCTAAATGGCAGTAAGTTCCCTGAACAAGGGAAGTATTTCCCTTTTGGAGGACAGTGCAGCAGAGAACAGGCTGCTTCTCTCCTAAGGCCTGTGTCTGGGAAGGCTTGAAAAATAGGGTGAATGAGGGAAATACTGAGAACGAGGAGTTGCATAAGAGCAGACACAGTGCTTGATGGGAGAGCGCAAAGCATGGTTTGTAATGCTTAACCAGAGAGCAGCGGTAAATGATCCAAAGGTTGAATGAAGAAGTCTAAATGAGGTCTCATGTCATTCTTCTTGCTCTTACTTTCCTGCTCTTACTTTCTTGCTCTTACTTTCCTGCCAGTGAACTAGGTCAGTAAGAGATGAGTTTACAATGCTGAGGAATGCGAGAGAGAACGTGCATGTCTGTTATCCGTGGGAAAGACCTAGCGAGTTAAGAGATGCTTGCTCTTAGGTCTGTAACAGCAAATTGGTGTCCAAATATTTTCTGTGCAACGTGGAGAAAGGTATTTTGCTTCTCTGTTTCATGTGAATCCTGTTAATTATGTTTAAGACAGACCTAGAATGATGATAGGACGTTAGTTGATACTGTGATGGTATAGATTTTGAGATCATATCAGGGTCTTCTAACTACCATGTCATATTATTTTGATGCTACTTGAAGCACAGTCAAGCCCCGTGGTAGATTTTTACCATCAAATGCCTAATTACAAAGAATGTGCTTTGATGTTCAGTCCGTTTGGGCACCACCGTGTTCAATAGCAGTCTGTGCCCAGACTTCATAACCCCCGTCACACAGCAGCAGATGGACTTCCAGGCTTTGAATTTGCTCCTGGGCTCTGTCAAAACGATGGTGCCAAGTGGCCACGCTTCCAAGCTGGAAGCGACTAAAGTCAGGATTGCCTCGAGTGCTAATGAGGACTTGCTTCAGAAAAGCCCTTTGCCTTGCTTTATGCAAATGTACCTGTTTTGCTGGATGATGTGACTCAGGAGATGGCTCAGCGTTGCTCCCCTAAGCTGCTGAGATGTTGGGAAATGCTCATCCCTGTATCCTCACCTGAGCACGCGTTTGTATGCTGGTCTCTCCTTCCTGGTGCAGCTCCATGGGCAGAGGGCTGTGTCTGACCTTAAAATTAAAAGTATAAGCCCACTAGGGCTAAAATGGATTTATATTACATGTGAGTTTATGGCCCGGAGAGAAAGTTTAGCATACGAGCCCCGTGCCTGCACTTTCCAGTTGGCTGGTACAACGCTGCCCTGCTCTGGTGTTGGAAAGGTGCAGCAGGGCGGTTGGGTAACTCCCTCGGTGCCTGCCTGCTCCTGGTGTCTCGGCTGTCGCTTGCCCATGGCTAGGACAAGCCAAAGGGTGGGTTTGAGAGCACGGGGAGGGCAGGGCAGGGTAGGGTTGGTTCCCTCCTCTGGATGGGTTGAGGCATGCCTTGCTCATGGCTCTGTAGGCAACGAGTGATTCTTGAGCTGCGTATCATTTCCGAGATATGCAGGGGATCAGCTGGGCTTTGCGTTGGTGTTTTCTCATTCCCAGAGGGGGAACCTGATCTTTTGGGCCATTCATTCTTTTCCTGCGGGGACCATTGAACAGCTGAGGTCTTGGAAACGAGGGTGAGCCTTGTTCAGGAGCAACAATTTGGTGTGTGCAGGGAGGCACTGAAAAAGTAGCTTGGCTCCTCTTGGTCTTTGTCCGTGCAGATTTGTTTGGGAGGTGTTTCTGGATATTGAGGGTTTTTTGGAAGCGGCTGTAAAGCAGGAGGGCGCTAATGAACAAGCAACATGCAATGAATTTGTGCAAGTGGCATGCCCTTTTATAACGCTCTTTTTTTCTGATTATCCTTGCGCAGGTGCTAAAAGAAGCTTCCCAAACTAACCTCCTTGCAAGGGTCTGGTGGTACAAGCCCTTCCAGTACTTTGAAAAGAATGTCCAAGGAATTGTACCTCGCTCCTACCACTGGCCTTTCCCCTGGCCGGTGCTGCACCGGGGCAGGCAGGTGAAATACAGCCGCCTGGTGAATGACACATAACAGCGTGTCAACGGACAAAATGGGGGGAAAGGACCTGTCCCAAGTGCTAAGAACTCCGTGTGAGAAGATGCCATAAAAAAAAAAAAAAAATCAACCGCTCCCTAACCCTTTCTTTTAACAGTTCCCTTGACTTAACCTATTCAGTTACCTGGTAAGCACTGTGATCTTTTTTTCTCTCCAAAGGATCTGCGTTGGACAACAATAAAGAAAATTTAACTTATCATGCACTGTTATACATTTCTTGTTAATAGATTTGGGATTTACATTTACCCATCAACATATTCCTTTGTATATGATGCGACAGCATAAATGAAAGCTTTTATATCATAAGTTCTGGTCTTTCCAGTCACGTCTGGGAATAAAGCATATTATTTTCTTGGGAAAACATACTTTTCATATCTCTTGCCCCAAAGATTGGGCTGTAAGCCATTTTCTAGCAAATGACTATATGAAGGTTTCTAAATACCTGCCTTGGGTAAAATCAAGAAATCTTTCTACCTGTTGCACCGCGCTACGAGTAAGATGATAGACACAGGAAGGTTTGGTAATCTTGATTTTGTAGAATCTGCAGTGACTGTGTCAAAAAGTGCAAAAAAAAAAAAAAAGTACAAAAAAAAGTAAAAAAAGTTGTAAAATAATTTTCTAAGTATTTCCTAACTTTATTTTTCAAAATGTGTATGAAAATTAACTTTAAAAAGATTTTTACATGTCAGAGAATAGAGAGTTAAAATTTAAAGAAAATGCTTCTTGGGAGAGAGAGATTTGTCTATGTTTCTAGTGCCTTTCTTGTCTTGATTGTATGGTCAGTAGGCAGTCTTAAATGTTTTTATTTAAAATAAAGTATTCCATGAAAGCAGAATTATATATACTGTATAATTACTAATTTTTGCATTTATAGCTAAATTAAACTGGAAATTTGCTTATAATGTTGAAATTGCCATGTGTAGGGAAAAAAAACCCCAAATAAAAAGGGTCCGATCTTGCTCACACATTGTGGGCAGGTCAAACTAAAAGGTACCACTTTATTGTCTACTTGGTAGCTGTATTTTAAAAAGAAAAACAGCCATGAATTCCTGTTTTTTAATAATTTTACAAATGATCACTGAGTGAACTACGAATGGTTTCTCCATCCCGTATTGAAATGTTGTTGAAAAACAACAAAGATACTCTATTTCTTTAAAATATTTGTGCAGAAACTGCATGTAATTATAAGTTTCACTCCTACCATACATACTGTATGTTTGGGGAAGTATTCTATCCTAAACTTGCCAATGTGCAGAACAAAACAGTTTTTTTAAAGAATGAAGAAGAGAAAAAATATATATAAATATATATATATCCATCCTGTATTTTACGTGAAGCAGAGTTATCTTCTGTAGGGTTTTTGTGTATTCACAAGGTGATATTTGTATTGTAAAACAACAATGGTGAAGGAAAATAAAAAGGCTTTTGAAAAATGTAGTTTCCTTTATCTTTTTAATATTAAGTTTAAATTTAAAGCTGGGTTTATTCTTCCAAACCTTGCCTTTAATTTTATGTGTTATTGCACTGGAGGCCATCAAATTTGGACTGTATGGAAACTGTATTGATTTTGAATTGCTGTTTCGCATTGGGCAAAAACAGTGCCTTATCTGAAATAAACTATGCAATAGATTCTGATCGTGCGGGAGCGGATGGGACAAGCCTTCCTGGGGAGTCATCACCAGGGCTTGAAAAATCTACCCCAAAAACTGCTGGGATGGAGTACATTGCAGGGTAAAGAATCATCCGTGAACCCAGGATCTAGCCAGTCCAGTCACTTAAATGATTCAAAAAAAAACCAAAAAAACAAAAAACAAACAAAAAAAAACCACCAACCCCAAAAAAACCCCCCACAAACAAAACCCACCAAGATTAAAAAAAAGAGTGACATTTCTGTGAGTTTGTGGGTAAGTGTAATTTCTTTCTTTCGTTCGTTCTTTCTCTTTTTTTTTTTTTTTTTTTTTTTTTTTGGGGGGGTTTCTCTCTTTTTTTCCCGGGTTCTT
>VZSF01002707.1:337-95298 GCA_013398295.1 Chionis minor | reverse complement strand
TTTTTTTTTTTTTTTTTTTTTTTATATGGGGTGGTATCTCTACTTCTTTGCCTGGTTCCTTAGCCTTGCCCAAAAACTTCCTTGAAGAATCAATGGGGTGTTGCTCCTGCTGCTTTGCCTGGCTGTTGCTTGGGATGCTGAGAAAAACTAACCTGTCTCTTATCAGTTCTCTTTCTTCCTGGGAGGGGGGAGATTTCTTCATGCCCCGAGCTTTTTCAGCAGAACCCTTTGCAGCAGCATTTGCAGAGCTGTCTGTGAATTTTCGGGATCAGCTCTGCCTGCTTTACCTTCAATTTGCAGTATTACCTTTGCGACTATGTGGTTGAATATTTTTTTTTTTTTTAAATAAAGGCAAACCCACCCTGAGATAATTGCTTCAGAAAAATTCATGCTCCCAGACTTAAGTGAACAAGTAGATTTTTCAAGACCTGGTGTCACGCACATCAAAACCATTGACATAAGTAAATGTATGGATATATGCACATGACATTAAATGGAATCTGCTGACTTCTGCTTTGTAGTGTCTGACTTACTGCATGGATCTTGCTAAATGTGGATTCGTTATTTTTGGATAATGCTTTGGTAAAGCATGCTGCCTCGTGGAGTAAGTCCGGGCAAGCCAGGAGGTGGAGCTCTGCGGTGTGGCGTTGCTCTGGGTGCTGCCTAGTCTGGGGGAAGGCACCCAGGGAATAAATCGGGACAAAATTGGCGTGTGTCAGTGTTAACTCCAGGCTGTGGTGCTTGTGCTGCCTTGCTCTTCTCCTTCCCTGCGAGTATCTGCTCGGCAGCACCAGCTTTTTCAGGTGGGTGATGGCTTGTGATCGCGCTAATGCTGCGGGGATGGGTGTGGGGAGTGCAGCTGTTCGTTGTTCAGCGTTGCCCTAACCACCAGGGATCCCAAATTTCCCACTGTTGAGCACTTCCTGCTGCGCTTATCCCAACCTACGCGGGTATGGTGCACCTCTAGTGATTCCCCAGCCTTTGCTTTCTGGAGAAGCGGAGCCAAGGGTGGTCTCCTGGAGACTTTGAGCACTCACTCTTGCCTTTTGAACTATTTCTGTGGTGAGAGCCTTGGGCAACTTCCAGGGGCAATCCTGTTCCCAATTAGAGGCTGAACCCCCATGCAGGTCCTCCTGTTGTCCTGGAACACTGTTGCATGGGTGTCTGCCTTGGGTAGCGAAGCTTGCACTGTTTGGGCACATGTGGGCCTTTACCGTTGATGCTCTTCAGAGGTTAGCAGAGCAAATTTGTGCCAGTGGGGAGCAGAAGTTGGTAAAAGAGCCAAAATCCAGGGTTGTGCTGCCTTGAGTGAAGGAAACGGAGCTAAGGGCTCTTCCCGTGTTGTGCCTTCAAAACCATCTTCTCTTGATGTGTAATTGAATGTTGAGTTGTTTAGCTTGAGGGCGTCTGTAGGTCAGACAGGAGCCTGGTTTGTGTGTGGTAGGGTAAACCTTAACGTGTCTGGCCTGTATTCCAGGAGGCTGAAATTTCAAGGAGAGGATTCCACCAGAAAAGGTTGGAAAAGGACAGTGTAAGGTGTAGAAGGACCTGGCAACTGCCAGAGTTGTGGGCAAACAGAAACCAACAATCCAGGAGGATGGATTTTGGTGTTGCCAAGATCCATCTTGATTTAGCTTTTGGTCCGTCCAGGCAGGGAAAATTTTAAGACCCTTAAAATACAGGGACGGGAGGTTTTTGAGGAGCACAAGGCAAGCAAGGGCGATGATTTGTTTGCTTTTCTGTGCTGTGAAAACGGCGGTTTACCCCCATCAGCCTCCCCGCTCCCGCGTTTATTCAGGGAGCAGCTCAGTGTATTGCCCATCGGCTTATCCTTCTGGTGCCAGGGTATCACAGTGCTCCTCAAAGACCAGCCCCCACAAGTTGCTGTTTTGGCAGCTTTTCCCATCCAACTCGGCAGATATTGGCAGCAAACAGTTGCCGAAAGGATTTATGATTTCTCTTTGACCATTTGATAAGGACCCTTTCCACAGCCAGGCCACTAAAAGAGAGAGGAACCCTTTGCGTCGTGCACTGTGGTGGTTCCGAGCGTCTCCTCCATAACCTGGCACGAACACGCCTGTTTGTGTTGAAAACTAACATCAATTTTCCAGCACTGGTGCATCCTCTTAATGTCATTTCTGCCGCTGGTTATCCACCTGCGCTGTCAGCTTGCCAGGGAATGCTGGTGAGCACCAGGATTTGGGCATGACGTCCTCCGTGCGTCTGTTCTGCAGTCTTCTAGCATTCTTCTGAATCTCTAGCAAGGTTACGGAGCAGGTGGGAATCCCCCAACTTGACTGCCGATGATTTTCAGCATTGTCTCAGCCCTGGCGGTTGCTCTTGCTGGCAGACGGTTGGCGTGTGAGTGGGCACAGAGCAGCCCTCCTTGTTCCTTTTCTGCCCAAGTTTTGCCCAGAAAAACCCCGGCGGGAGCCACCTTGGGAAGGATCTGTGTCACTGTTTTCCAGCTCCAGGGAGTAAGAAGGATTTCCCAATCTTGTGCCAGAGCTGTTCTGCTTTGCACGTGCTGCCTGGCTCTTCCGCAGAGCGATGCTTTCCCTGTGCTCTCCCGCATCCCAGGTAAGTGCTGTGCCTGCGGGGCTGCTGTGGAGTGTGTCCTACGGGAACGACTGGTAAAAGCTGGTTTGGGTGCAAATGAAGATGCTGTTGTCAATGGAGTGTTGGTTTTCCAACAAATGCTTCCAAATGCATCCAGCTGTCTTGTTGCAGGTTGGTGAAAGGGGAAATAGCTTACCTTGGGGGAATGTGCTTTGCCCAGGAGGAGATGATGGGCTGAAGCCAAAACTGGCTGCTGTGGGGTTTCTTCTGATGTCTCCAATGTTCCTAAGCACTTGAAAGCGCTGCCAGCTTGGACTTTGAAATCTCTTAACCAATATTGCTCTCAAAATGCTTCTGTCTAAACAAGGGCGTCTCCCTTGATCACCCCTCTCTTATGACGGGGTGGTCTCGCAGACCTGGCCACTTTGGAGTTGGTCACATCCCCTTTCACACGATGGGGACAGCTCGCTGCAAGAGCTTTCCTGTATCTTCACCCCAAAGCGATTCATCCAAGCCCTGCTTTTGCCTGGGCTTTGGAAAGCAGCTGCAGGGCTGAAGCGTCTCTCCTTTGGACGTATTTATGGTGCTCTGGGTGCCTTTTGGCCAATGTACTCTCTAATTCAACTCGTAATGGCTTCTGCTCGGTCTTCATTGCTGGTTGCCTGCAGCGGCAGCACATGCCGGTGACAGCATAGTGTTATTGTAACCACTGATTTTCATTTTCCCTGGGAGAAAGATGCGTTACCAGACAGGTTATTGGAGCAACTGCTTGGTTTGGGTTAATTTTTGGTTCATCTCAGCTTCTTGCAGGTGGAGCAGGTTGGGTATGATGAGTTTGAGCTGCGAGTCTGAGTGCAGAAGAGGGTTCGCCACCCGGCAGGGTGGTTTAGGCTCAGAGAGACCTCTGCCGGGTGGGTGAGCCTTGGTGCTCCCTCCAAGGTGATATTTTTCCCTTTTCCACAATATTTTATATGCTTAAAGGAAAGCGGAGTGAGCAAGGAGCTGTGGTAGGTTGACCCTGGCTGGATACCATGTGTCCACCAAGCCATTCTATCACTCCCCTCCTCAGCAGGACACGGTGGGGAGAAGATAAGATGGACAAAAACCCTGCAAAACTCGTGGGTGAAGATAAAGGTGGTTTTCCATATCTGTTGGTTTCTACCCTTTTGTTCATCATATGGAAGGGACGACCTGCCCGTGCCTTGTCACATGGACGCTTCACGATGTCATTCTGCATTTTAGCTCATGGGAGACCTCAGCTAGGCTAGGGGGGCTCTAGGGAGGGTGGTTCGGTTTGGAAAACAGTAACGTTAGGTGTGAGATGGGGACCGTGCGTTGGGCCTTTTGCTGCTGCTTCGGCAAAACGGCAAAATATTTTCCATTTTTGGAAAATACTGGTGAAGCTTTAACCCGTGTTCATTAAACCTGTGGATCGATTTAAGGCATGTGATCTAGAGAATTTTTGGGTATGCCCATGCCTGAACATCAATTGAGTGTTAGACAATAACAAGAAATTTCTAGGACTTGGTTGTCCAGAAGGGCAGGAGGGTCTTTGCTCATACTGCTCCCCAGGATGACATTTGGATAACGTTTGGCAAATATCCCTTCCGTTCAGCTGTCACTCAGGGATCTGCTTGTGACTTCTGAGTTCAGAAACTGTAACGGTTCCGGTATCGCTACCTTTGCAGAAGCCCTTCTCCCCGTTCAACCTGCCCTTCCTAAACTCCCCGTGCGTGCTCCCAGCCATGTTGCCTAGCAGGAAAAGACACCGTTTACCACTGCAAATTGATCTGATCCCACTTTCAGCTACGCCGTGGAGCCACAGCGTTCCCACAACACGGCATGCTGTCTCCTGATAAGCTGCGAGTACCCAAATGCTGCAAGAACTGTTGGTGGCTGTCCTGGAAAATATCTTCACCCCCCAACCAGCTCTTTAGCACATGTACAAGGTGCTTGAGGCCCTTGAGCAATGCTGGTAGCTCAGTGCTGCGACTGCAGCATGTTTCTTTTGTGCAGCTCTTCATGGGCCTCCTCTTCTGGTTTTTTGTCCCTTTGGCATCACTTTTGCCCTCCTCTTGCTTCCCCGTTGAAGTTTTAGGTTTTACCTGTACCCACAGAAAGGGGTCCTGAGCTTCAGTGATGTCTTTAGAGCTGCCTTGAGCCACGTTGCCTTGTGTCACTCAAGCCCAGGCTCAGGCAGGTCCTGCAAGCAAGCAAGAGGCACATCCACAGCCGAAGCTCCTGTTGGGACCCAGTGGGACGAGCTCTCCCGGCTTGGGGGTGGCAGATTTCACTTTACCAGAAGAACTAGAGGTTTCACAAAGCAATTGAAGGCAGCTGCGCTAATACCCACCTGGACTGACAACCTGTCCACCACGCTCAAGTTTGCCAGAGGAAAACTTTAAGCCCAGCTCGGATCTTGGTGAAACACCTGAATTGCTCTGTTGGCCACTGGAGGCACAAGATGCTCCAGAAAGAAATCCCTGCATGTCCCATGTGTTGGGCAACCAACTAGAGAGCTCGAGCTGAGATCTTGTGCTACCGCTTGGTGCTTCTGGGTCAGTCCGTGTGCCAGCCTGCTCGTAAGGCTGCACTCAAACATGGCCCTCTTGTCCGTGATTTCCGCCCAACGGAGCTACCTGCTGTTGCTTGGAGCAGGTGCGTGAGCTTTTTGACCAGGAAAGGTGGGAAAAAAAATCCACATGGTGCTGCCTGGATCATCCTCTGGTGTGTCCTTGCTAAAGCCTGAGCAGCTTTTTGCTGACAGCTCTGCGCAGAACTGTTATCTCCTCCCATCAGAATCCTCCTGCATCCATGTAAAAAGGACTTTGGCCATTCTTTATTAAATAAACAATATTACCTAGGAGGCCTCATAATTTCTTTTCCTTCCTCATATCCAGGATCCCAGGCTTTGGTAAACATCTTGGGTCCATACAAGCAACATGGCCATATTGAAATGACGGTTGTTTCAATTTTCTGCTCAGGACCTGGCCATGGTTTAGCAAATAGGCTTGAATCAAGGTTTCCATCCTCCAGTGACGAGGCCTGCAACGTGCCTGACCTTGCTGGAGAATTGCTCACCGCTACGGGGTATCTGCAGTGGCTTCCCAGGGAAAAAAAGATCTGCCTTCCAGAAAAAAAGCAGCGTTGATGCAGCCAGTTTCAGTGGCTACAGAAATTCAGCCAGACTTTCTGGTTTTGTAAATGGTGGCACAAAATGTTCCCACGTGATAAAGAAAAGCCTGGGCTACTCGGGGCTTTTTTTTTTTTTTTTTTTTTTTTAAATGGAAATGTCAGTCTCTTTATTACCTCTCCACCCTTTCGATACTCTCCAGCAAGAGGCAAACAAAAATTCAGCCATATTACGCAGCAGATCTGTCCTCCTCCCAGCTCTGTGTATGCGGTGAGTTACACTAGCTGGTGGGTCTCTTCTGGACTCCTTTTTTAAATGAGTTTAATTAACAGAAAGGCAGCAGAATTAGTGTAAATCTCTAGGAGGGCCTTTTGAAGACATTCAAGAACCCCACGCCTCATCCAGCAGATGGAGGTGTACGAAGCAGCTAGGTTTCGCAAGCACAAAGCAGTGGGTGCTTCACCCCAAACACGGGGCTGTACCTGCTGGTAGAAAATGGGGGTTTGATTATGATGCAAATGAGTGTGTGTTTCGGCTTTGGGCCATTTATGCTGAGGCGTCTCCCATCTGTCAACCAAAACTCAGTCAGGCATGGAAAAATGGGATGGTTGGGCCGCTGTCCCGATGACGACAAGCCACGTCGGAAAAGCAGAGATCCTTTAGAGAAGGATTTTGTTCTCCTGCCTTGGAGAAGACAGTCGTTCCTTTAATCCTTACGGCTTAAAACATCACTTTTATTTACTGGTTTTAAACAATGATGTTTTTTCCGCTTGTTTGGCTTAGGTCAGACATGGCGAACGCAGCCCTATTCCTGGTTGGGGACAAATTGCCTCCTGTTGAGATGGCATCCTGCATTCCTGGCTGGCCGCTGGAATCCTCACACATCTCTGTGGGTTAGCCGAAAACAGTTGTTACGAGGAGCGTTGCACCTTTGGATGAACATGTACTGTGTGCCAAAATCAGATGCAGCCACTCTGAGCCTCTGTGTGTTATATCATTCCCCTCTGGTCTGTGGGAAAGCCAGTGCTGTGACAAATTCAGCATTATAATGAGGATGGTGACACCCCATCGCCTTTCCTGCGTGCCGATGTTGGAAGACCAGGGTAGAGGGATTCGCATTTGGAAGGTTCATGGAGAAGATTGTGGTCTCCCATGCGTTTAGAAAGGAAGAGGTGAGTTTTACGTGGTCCCAGAACAAAGCAAGCTCTCCAAGAGACCGGGAAATGCTGGTGTTAAAGAGAAATGTGGATGCTGGAGAAAAGGGTCAGTTCTCTGCAATGGTCTGGTCTTGCTCTGGAGGGGTGAGAAACTAAAAAATGAGGGTCAGAAAAGGAAGCAAATGTTTTATTGGTTTACAGTTTAAAGCATATTTGCTTAATTTTATTTATTTATTTATTTTTCTAAAGGGTCATCTATTGGGGTGATTTGAATCCTCTTTCTTAACAATTTGGAAGCGCAGCCTTCACCGCATAAGGAAACATACGTTTGCTGGAATTCCTTCTCTCAGTTTTGCCTTATTATTTGCCTTCTCTCAGTATGTGCCTTCAGTGGATCAGTTAATCGTGAGTGGCTTTAGAAGTTTTTCTTTATAAATTAAGGGTACATTAACTTTCCAAATACATGAAATATTTTTTAAAAAGGAAAAATCATGTCATTTTATCCTCTGAGATTTCTTTACGTGATTTACAGACTGGGTTGTTCCAAACTTGTGTTGTTTAATCCCACTGAATGAGAGGATCCAAAATCCCCTGAATATTCCTTGTCAAACACTTTCAAGTAATTAAAACCTGGTACCTGATCTCATATAAGAAATCAGGAGCATCTGTTAGGAGAAGTCAAGACCAGCTGAGCGTTTCCATGAGTCAGTTGGGTGGTGGCGTCAAACCACGTAGGTTTGCAAGGGCTTTGCTGGCTTGTCCCAAAGTGCTCTACAGCGTTTGCGCCATGGTGAGAGTGAAAATCGTGTTCTGTTTGTGGTTTCTGAATGGGTCCAGGAAGGGCACAAACTGAGATTGGGTCATAGCAGCCACAGGTAGAAGCCATTTTTAAGTGGGATGAATATTATAAACAAAATACAACTTTTTTTAGTCTCATTTAGCACAAAATGTGAAGGCTAAGAAGTTGGTGGACTCTTGGTCTTGGGAAAGAGGATGATCTGTGGGGAACCTTTCATCTTATGAGACGGTAACTCGACATGTTACGACGTAATACCAGCCCAAAGTGGTGTGTGGAGCCAGGCTGTCCAGGAGTTGCTGGACAAGGACCTCAAAAAGGTGATAATTTTCCTGGGTCTGCATGCATTTGACATGCGTGCCCGCTTTCAAATCCCACATTTTCTCCCACCCCCACACTGAGCATAATTTCAGGAATGTCCTGACACCTCCAACCTACTGTTGCTTCCCAGGCTCTGGTTTCCTTCCAGCCTGGATCTACAGAATTACTCCTCTCAACCCAATTTTTCGTTGTTTCTTGCTAGATTGACAGTGGCTCTGAGGTGCTCCAGGGTAATCGTTGCACTGGCATGTGATGACCTCTGTGTGCTCAATAAACACTGTCCTGGCCACCATCTTGGTAATCCACCTTCTCTGGAGGCACTGGGTTGTATTTCCACAGGCAGGAAGGAGTTCAGAGGGATTTACCAAGCCTTTAGCACTGCAACTGAGGTCTTTGCAGTCCAGAAAGTCCCTTTTCTGTATCAAAAAACTTGCTGCTTCTGCAGTCCTGAACCAGGGCAGGTGGGATATGGTGATGCCACTTGGGGGGCATGGGGAGCTGCGGGTCCCCATAACGTCATTGAACAGTCTTTTTAAAAGGAAAAGGTTTAAGATATTCCCTAAAATACCTATTGAGTTGCTATCAAACTTCCTTTTCCTCCTGCACCCCCAGCAACAGCTGGGTTGTCCTTTCTGGAGTTATAAGACCTCAGTGAGGTCTTTTCCTTGGTTTCCGCAGTTTATGTGGTGAGGCTGGCAGGACACACCATCACTATACCAACTCCTTAAAACTCAGTTTCTTAAGTTTCCATGACGATCTAGCAAATATACTACCTTCAGGAAGTGCCCTTGCTTTTCCTGCCAATGCACAACCTACTCCTGCCTCGACTCTGTCCCAGGACCTTTCCCCTGTCAGTAGAGTGATCGACTGCTCACAGTTTTGTCAAACGAGGCTCTTTAGTTACCTCCAAGGCCAGTGCACATTTTGGGGCAACCCTGTGACCTGAAGCAGGGTATTCCCAGCAGCACGGAGGTCACCAGGGGTATCTGTCAGCCCACACAGCAAAGCAGGTTGTTTCTGCACCAGCGGCAGGGGCAGGTGTGTTCTTCTGGTATGGCAGCAAGGAGATAACTTATCGGCGAATCTTGCCTCTTGCCACTAGCTGGTCCAAAAATTGCTGAGTCAAAAGGTGATACTGAATGTGACCTTGAAGTCATGACTCAGACTGCACGTACTTGGCACTAGCTGGAATATTGACCTTTGGATTAGGGTGCATGAAAGAAATGGCAAGGAAAGAGGAAAACTGAACCTCCTGAGATGTTTTCCTGTTGGAAACTGAGTAGGGAGGGAAAAAGTTGGAGGTGATCCCAGCCTTAAATTCCCACCAAAGCGCATGGGTGCTTGTGGGGTTTTTCATTGCCCCGGGTATACCTGCTGGAATATTGTTTGTGGGGTCTTTCATCGCCCCTGCCAGCAAGGGCAAGCAGCCACTCTCTGAGGGATGTGATGGGTCCCATCATATTTGGGAAGAGCAAAGAGTCAAAATCCTTTGGCTAAAGCAGTCTTTAGCAGCTGGTGAATTTATGCACGTTGCAGCCTAGATGGGACTCAAAAAGAAAACAGATGGAAAAAGCTGGTTTTCAAGAAATAATCTTTTTAACAAACAAAAATACATTAATGAAATGTATTTTACACTTAAAATATAATCCTGTATTCAAGTTCTTCTAGTAGAGTTTTGAAAGCCTGGGGACTGATCTTCCATAGAAACAGGAGTCACAGCCAGATGGGGAGCAGCAGACATCCCACAGTCTGGTCAAGCTGTGATGATGCAAAGAGGAGGGAAAAAGTCCCGTTCCCAAATTCTTTGTGCACCGGAGATGATCAGTGCAATCCCGGAGAGGTTATTTTAGAATGGTAGGTCCTGTTTGTAACAAAATAAACACACCATGGAAAAAAACCCCAACCCCATCATCTCCTTGTGTGGTAAAAATTATTGATTGGTTTCTTCTTATCTTGCGCAGTGCTTGACTCACAGGGCTGTAACAGCAATAATTTTCAAGCTGAACTTTTCAGCTGGAAACAGGTCTCAAGCTGGGAGACGTTCCTGTAGGCGCTGGGACACGCGAGGGATCTCAGGTAAGTTTGCATGAGATTCCACTAGGATTTCATAGGACTAATGTTTGCTTCTTTTAATAGTACTTTGGCAGTTTAATCAGTTGGAAAAAGAAAACTGTAATTGCTTATCATGCAGATGCGTTTAAGGCCGGTGCTGTGATATTGATTTTCTGGACGGGTTGTGGTGCCATGCGGCTGGCTGCCAATGCCACGCTTAGAGAATGAGAAGGGGAGTGAGGAAACCCGTAATATTATATTTGTTGCCACTAGAAAATTTGCTAGGTGAAATCCAGCAATGATCACGACTGCTCTTAGCTTCCCATGGCAAAAGAAGCTGATAAGAAAGATCACCTATAGCACTTGGCTCTCTGGTGATGTCGTTTCTCATTGCAACATTTCCAGGACCATAAATGCTCATTTCAGCAGGTATTTTCTGCAGGTTGGTTGTTTCCAGGGCGTATCACCCCCAGGGAATAGCCTGCAGGTGTGAGCTTTACCAAGGCCCGTGCCAGACCCACCGTAAGTCAAATATTACCTCCAGGAAAATTAGAGGCTCTGCCTCACTCTTCCCTTTCGAACCGTGTGTCCGTCCTTCCCCATCTCTGCCCCAGCAGGGCCAATGGTGCAGCTGCCGTAGGCTGCTTGGGGTGAGTTGGTGAGTCGGGGGTGTCCCCAAGGATGGAGACCTCCCACCACTCTAGACAAGGAACCAGTCCTTTGGCCAAATACGTGGTTCTGTCACAGGCAGAGAAAATGGGATCTGCAGGATCTACTCATGCATTTAAGGACACATGGAAATGGCCAAAGCCAAAATAAGCCAAAAAGGCTTATTTCTGCCTCGTACAGATGCTTACAGGGAGGGCAAAAAGCATGTCTTTGCCACTTCCCACCGGGCACGACTGAAGCCCTCGACATGAATCTCAGGTACCAGAGCAGGACAAATCAGAGGTCACTAGAGCTTTTATCAGAGGAGGAAACAGCATATTTTCCCATAGCTGTGTTTTGAATAATTTTTATTGTTAATCTTTAACCCAAAATGGACCTCTGTCCAAGGAGGAAGAACAGTATACAGCATGCAAATGCAAACAGGTCCGCATGTGATCAAGAAAGCCGGTGTCTATACAGAGGGTCTTGTCTTGGAAAGCTGTCACAACCACTGCTTTCTCTAGCCAGGAGAGAGCTGCACTGGGACGTGCAACGGGGCATGCCTTTCTCTCACTGAGTTTCCTAAATTGACCTTTATTATGCTGACAATATCGTTTTCTGATATGCTCCGAGAGCACGAGCAGCAGAAAAGCTGAGAGGCTTCAGGCCACAGCTTCTCCCTTGGCTGCTCAGTGAACGTAGGATCTGGTGGAAGACTGAGGGACTTATTTAAAAAAAATTCTTCAAAAGAGCAAGCAAAGCATCCCGGGAAATGCAGGGCCAGTAATTCAGCTGCTCGCTCTGTCCTATCGGGCCTTGTGACAGGGAGTGATCGCTGCTCACAGGAGATATATTTTTGCTGTCTTAAGCAGATTGAAAAACAAGTCTCCACTTCCCATCCGTACCGCTGCTGCTGCCTGCTCTGAGACTGGGGTGGGAAACACAAGCCATCTCCAGGTCTTTACGGGTGCGATGTGCTGCTCCAGGTGGGACGTGCCCGAAGTCAGGGCTATCCCATCAGCCTTCCCCATGGGCTCTTTTCTGCTTTCGCAGTGCTCCCACCATGAGTGGGAAAAGGTCCAAGTGCTCCTTCTCCCGCCTGGAGGTGATCCTCATCGTTTGCCTGGTGTTGATGATAGCGGTGACTACGGTGCTCCTGATCCTCCACTTTCTCCCCAAAGACAGCAACGGCAAGTTGAGCTATTTCACTCCTGCCATCACACCCTGCTCGAGTGTGTGTCCAGTGCAGTAATGTAAATTAAAGTGCTACGGGTAAACGGTCACTGGGCCACTGCTGAATCTTCATCATCTTCTCCGCATGTGGTCCTCTCGCACAAGCACGGCACGGTGCTGTTGCTGGCCTCTGCGTCAGGAACATGGTGGTCAAACCCAATGTGGTTTGACCCATCTCTCGGGGAGCAGATGCACAGCCTCGGGGGCCAGTGGGTGAGGCTTGCAGGGGTCAGGACGACCTCCCTGCCCTCTCTCTGCCTGGTGGAAAGGGTCCCGTGAGCCCCTCGCTCCCAGCACCTCACCAAGGGCCTTGGCAGCTCTTGCAATCCCATCACAACCCATTTACACCTCCAACCCTGCCACCAGGCATGGGGCAGGTGGGCGTTGGGAGCAGCCCAAAGTTAGCTCTCAATTCGTTTCTAATGTACCCCATGCTTGTCCTCTGGAGAGATAAAATCTCATGGGGAAAGAAAACATTTTGAAGCCTCAGGTGTTCCCACGTGACGGGAGCTGTTTCCCAGAGTTGGGGACCTCCCCTGCCCTGAATAGGGCATCACCTGACACGTCAGCAACGGGACATTCCAATTTCTAGATTTTTGATCTCAAATTTGGATGTAGTTCACACTTTCTTCATGTTTTTAGATGGTAACACAGTTTTGGGTTTTTTTGCACAAGCCATTCCTCTCTGTCGTAGCTCTTGGAGGAGGAGGTGGAGGGTGGAGGAACGGCAGTTTTAATGGGTTTTTAAATGGCTCACTCATGCCATTTTAAATGAGAGACATGCCCTGTGGTCTGCCTGTGGCCAGGGTGAGTGTTTTACTTTGCCTCTGTTTTAAGTGACAGCCTAGGAAAGGCCTAGGAAGACCAAGCATCCCCTTATCCCGATGCCCTGCCTTGAGCAGCAGTGGCTGGCTGGGGAAGACTGTGAGAACAGATCAAGCTCATGGAAACATTTTCCCACAGTGTTATCTTAGCCTCCAGTGATTTGTGGCTCTGGGATTTCCTGAGGTGCAGATAATATTCTAATTTTTATTTTTCTTAATTGAATAGCCCTCAATGGCTTTTCTTCGATGAGTTTGTCCAGGCGCTTCGTCCATCCTGTAGAAGAACTTCTCTACCTTCATGACAGCTGAGATGAGATACGATCTCCTTCGGGAGTCCTTTTCCTCACCAGTTGCCTGGAGATCATTGCCCAGAGCTGCTCTTCCCCTTTCTTTGAGCTTCTGCTGGCTCTGCTGTGATTTTTTTGGTGACCAGGACACCCAGTGCTTGGGCACAGGATGTGTTGGAGGCACCAGAGCAACATATGGATGTGCCCCTCTTTCTTCTGTAGTCCTTTCCTGGTAGCTCCTGACATGCCACCCCCTTTTTCTCACTGCTGCTGAGCTGAATTTTTTGTGTGAAAACAGCTCTTGCACCCTGGGGTCTGTTTCCTGCATGGTAGTGATGGGCTTGGAGAGCTTAATCGTCGAAGCTAGGCTTGTTTCCCGCTCGCTGTGAACCACGTCACATTTTACACAGCCCGGTGACCCTGTCTTGTGAGGTCCCTCCGCAGTTCTTCATGCTTGGTCCAAATGCCTTAACAGACTCAGCACACTTAGACCACGTTGGCAGCCCGTTGGAAACAAAAGCAGACAGTATCCACTGGCTCCCCTTGTCCACGGGCCTGATGAGTTCTCTGGGGATGTCGAGCAGGTTTCAGGCATGCAATCTCTCTAAAAAAGGCTGGGTTGCCTCTTCTGTCCCTGATTCTGCTCGCTCACGTCCACTAACCTACTATTTATTCTTACCATAGATTCCAGCGACGCAACAGCAAACTACATGCTGGGTGTAGGTCGAGCTGACTGCACGGGACCTGTGGCAGAAATTCCTCTTGTAAGTTGGGGAATTAAACGCAGTGTTGGTTTTCATCGTCTCTGATTACTTTTTGGCAGGGCTTCTTGGCCTTGCCAAACGGTTGTCATCTTCAAACATTAGGTGGAATTTCTCTGAGGCTTTGAGCAACCTGGTCTAGTGGGAGGTGTCCCTGCCCATAGCAGGGGATTTGGAACTAGATGATATTTAAGGTTTCTCCAACCTGAATCGTTCTATGACTCTATGATTCTTGCAATAACAGGGCAAGACAGCTGCAGCTCTGAGTGTTCATGTGTTGAATAAGTCCTCTCATCCTCTGGCAAATCTACTTAAAAAATTACACGCAAATGAATGCATCACCCAGTATTTTGGCTGCATGGGCTTGATGTAGTTCTTCCCTTCCAGATGGGATACGCCAACCCAGACCAGGTGGGCGGTGGGCTTCTCATGCGCCTCTACAGCCGAGCATTCATCGTGGCAGACCTTGATGACTCCAGGAGAGTAGTGTTTGTTAGCGCTGACATAGGAATGGTGTCTCAGAGACTGAGGCTGGAGGTATGTGGCTGGAAATGAATGATTGACAGTTTGGGTTGTTGCTGGTATGAGCATTAAGATTGTAGTTATTACTGTAGTTGGGTAGTTGTTATTATTATAATGTGGCTATTACATAATAATATTGAGCACGACAGCACATTGGCGGTTTGCTTTGGGATCTCCTTGCAGCACTACCTTGGAGACACTGTGTCTCTGCTGAAGAAGAGGTTTTAATTCCTCAGCAAACAAGGCTGAACTTTGACCATGTTTTTCTTAGTGGAAAAACTATCATGAACATACTATCATGGTGCTTGTGTAATGCTGGGTCTCCAGCACCACAGAGGAGGGAGGGAGATATCAGAGAACTGGGGACTCCTTTCACAATCTGGGCTTCGCTGCACGTTGGCCATAGAGGTCTTCACTTACAAGATTTTATTATTTTAAGGCTCTTGCAACGTCAACAGCTATAACCTACTTGTTGTGAGACTAGTATGGGAGTAACAGGCAGAAGGAGAAGAGCAAGAAGATGAGTGGTTGGGTTTTTTGCAAGGGCTGATACAAATCTCCATAGCCTTTGCGCGTGGAAAAGGGTTTTTTAGGACCACCTCCTTCCTCTAAGGTGCTCAAGAAACTGAAGGACAAGTATGGTGAACTGTACCGACAGGACAACGTCATCCTCAGCGGCACCCACACGCACTCGGGTCCTGGTGGCTACTTCCAGTACACCCTCTTCTGGATCACTAGCAAAGGGCTAATCAGACCATCCCTCAATGCTCTCGTGAATGGCATCGTAAAGGTAGGTGTTGTCTAGTCTGTTGACACGGGAGCCCATAAACACAGAAAAGGTGGGGGAGATACACTTGTGACTAATGTAGCTCTTGCTGTGATGTTTGTGGTAGCAGCTCTGAATGTTGTGGTCTTAAAAACACAGTTGGAGGTGGGTTTGTGCATACCAGTAAAATCGGATCAAAAACCAGAAGTGTCGAAGTCTTTCTTTAGAAAGAGACAGTTGTGGGTGGTTTCAAAATATTTCATAGATTTCTAGAATTTTAAACTACTTAAGAAAAAATAAAAAAGCCCTCAAATTCCAAAAAAAAAAGGGTTGGGGACAGGCAGAGAGGGAAAGACAGTTTTTCCAGATGATCTCATTTATGCCTTACATGCATGGACTAATATTCCCTGCCTTCTTGCTCTTCAGAGTATTGATATAGCGCATCAGAACATGAAGAGAGGAAGGCTTTTTATAAACAGAGGCACTGTAGAAAACAGTCAGATCAACCGAAGCCCTTTCTCCTATCTCAAGAATCCGGAGTCCGAACGGAGCAGGTAACAGCTTGTCAAGTGGGAGAGAAACAGCCCTGAAGATTACCCTTCAGTTGGGACCATGACCCAGCTACCTTGCAGCTGGTGCTTCTGGTTATTTGTGGGATGGTTGAAAATGTGGAGCCAAGGCCATGGCAGACTGACACTGTTGCCATCCTGGGCGCTTGGGTGTGTTTATCCCCAAAAATTAGTTGCAAGAGTGAGGCTTGAAAGTTGTGGTAGCCCCCTCCAAGCATATGAGGCACTGGTCAAGTATGTGATCTTATGCTTTGTTTAAAAAGACAAAAAAAAAAAAAGAAAAAAGTAGATGTTCACATTTGAGTCAGATGGCATTAAAGTGCCATCCTTGGTGCGTGAATTTGTGTTTGGAGAGAGCTCCTCTCTGCACCCTCTGGAGAAGCAGCACCTGAGGTCACCAACGACCATACCTCTTTCCTTACCGTCGCAGCTGTTTTCAGATGCTCCTCTGAGGTCTCACCATGTTCTGGCAATATCTGTAGTAACCTCTTTGTTTCCTTGCTCAACCTATTGGAGATTTAACGTGTCTGAGCAATACAGAGCGTGACCACAGCTCTGGCACTAATGGGGCTTCCCTGTTTCATTTTAATCCAGGTATTCATCCAACACAGATAAAGAAATGGTGATGCTGAAGATGGTAGATGAGAATGGACAGGAGCTAGGCCTTATCAGGTACTGATTCACCAAAGTAACATATTTTTCTCCAAATACTCACAAACCACAGTCCTGTAGCAGGTCTGTCTTTCCACATGAGCTCTCCTTCACAACACTGACCCTTCTCCATAGACCATTGCTCCCAGCTAGTCACCAGAGGGTCTCTGAGTGTGTAAATCAGGTCAGCATCCCTCATCTGCTCTGGGAGATACAGCAGTACCTGGCCCAGCTACAGCTGGGCACATCTCCTGCCACGAACCAAAGGCATCTTGCGAAGATGACCATGGCTGGTCTTCCCTTTTAGGGGTGCAAAAAAATCCTCTCTGGGGCTCTTCCTGTGCCCCTCCAAGCAGATCCTGGCCCCAGCATCTCCAGGACCCTTTGGGCTCCTCTCCTCTTGGTTGTTAATTCTTTAACAGCCTATGTTTTGTGGGAAGCATGCCATTCCCGCAGGCAGCATTTATCACGCCTGTCCTATCAACAGATCTGTGCGGCAGTGTTTTGCCACACGAAGTTCAGAGCTCAAGGCCAGGCAAATGAAGTAATGTGCAGTAACAAAGCCATAATTGCGTTTTCCTTGTTTCAAAGTCACAAGCAAGACTCTGACTTCATTAAGAAGAAGAGGAGGGTTTTCTTTTTTGTAAGAATGAAAGCATTCCTTTTGTTCCTTTTTTACATCATTGACTCCTCCTCCTTCTTCGAAGCAAGAAAATAAAAATCCCTCCAAAACAGAATTTTCTGGACTCAGAAGAGAGTCAGTTCAGGTCTGAAACAGTTTTTGATGGCCCTGATAAACACAGTGCCAATTCCTTGTGGTTTCAAGACCTGGACCATCACAGCCATGAACCTTGCTGGGCAGGAAGGGAGGGGATGAGAATAACTCTGCCGCTGTTAATCCATGCCTAGGTCCCAACAGCCCGCGTTTGTGTTCTCCCAAAGAAAATTCCCATAAGTCAATTGCAAATATGTCGATTGAACAAGTCAACTGCCAGTACATAGACTGAACAATGCATTTCCTCTGTGTGTCTTCTGGCTCCTCTTCAGCTGGTTTGCCGTGCACCCGGTCAGCATGAACAACACAAACCGTCTTGTGAACAGTGACAACATGGGCTATGCGTCTTACTTGTTCGAACAGGAGAAGAACAAGGGGATGCTTCCTGGAGAGGTGGGAGTCTTTTCAGACTACTGAAAATAATGGGGAAAAAGATGCTGCAACAGGGAGGGGATGGTTGGTGCTTTCTGTGGGCCAAGGTGGGTTCTTTCAAACAGTGAAATAGGACAGCAGGGTAAAAGGTGAACTCTTTGATTAATTTACTTTCTTCCTCTAGAGAGGAGAAATGCCAGGTGTACTCTTGACTTTCCAAACTAGTAATCAGTGGCATTTATTTGGAATTTAGGAATAAAGCAAATTTATTTTGATTGGATTTGATCAGTGCTTCCAATAGTCAACACTAAAAAGACATGTGTGGAATACTTGATCCAACAGGATCGATGTATTGCGTCTGTGGTGTGGCATCAAGTCTGTGGTCAGCCCTACTTCATTCTTATGGCTTCCAGAACCAGTTTTGCCTTCTGATTTGCATTTATCCAGAAGATTTGCCATCCCCAGGGTACAAACACAGCTCCTTTAAAAAGCAGTATTTCCCCTGAAATGTAAATGTGGACATGAACCCATCTCACAGACACTTTGAGTCATGAGTCAACTAACAGGGCATCCCATGTCTGTCTCCAGCATGTATATTGAAACAGTTGCCCAATTCCTATTTTAGCACTCGGGGAAGAGAAACGCGTGCAGTTCATACCAGAGATAGAAACTAAAGGAAATCTACCTAATTCCTGCTCGCAAATGTTTCTTTTTTTGTAGTGGATTATCTAAAAGCTTTTAATAAGACTCAACTCTAGTGCATGTTGACATGCATGCAATGCTAAGAAGTGTTTGTAGGATTCCATATTTAGCTGTATGGTCTGCTGGGCACGTTGCATCTTACAAGAAACTGGCTTAAGAGCTCATAATATATCAAAATATCTAGTGTCGACGCATCCCATCTCTAAAAGAGGGGGGAAAAAAATGAAAGTATCTGCAAGAGCTGAATTCTGCTGACAGTCAGTGTGTAATCAGCCTTGCTTCTCACAAGTGTTTCTTGATGTTAATCCCTGCAGTCAGATCCAGCAGCTCTTACCCTGTAAAGCAGTCATGGTCAAAGCCTGGCAGAAAAAAAAAAAAAATCCTGTGCAAGGTGCTACAATGATCCATTAACGACTTATCAGTAACATGAGAAATTGGGGGCATGGGGGGAAGAGCTGCCACTGAGGTGGAAGAGGTAGATGAAGAAACGCTATCTGGATACCCAAGCGCTGTGAAGGTCCCCCTGAAATGGCAGTTGCATTTTGTGCATCCCGTTCTTCCTTATTCCTAAATCCCCATTCCAGTCCTCCCAGTCACTTCGGAAACGTTTACCAGCGTCGCATGCTCATCCGCTGGCTGCAATGCCAGCCTTGACTGCAGGGAAAGCCGCAGGTGATGTTTGCAATCTCTTCAAGACACTAAAACCCATCTGAACACTTCTGGTTTTGGCAGGGCTCTTTTGTTGCTGCCTTTGCATCCTCCAACTTGGGAGACGTGTCGCCCAACACCAAAGGCCCGTTCTGCATAAACACGGGGGAGTCGTGCAACAACCCGCAGAGCACTTGTCCTGTGGGGGGGGTGAGTATGTCTTACCCAATCTACGCGATTAACTTCTGATAAGGAGAAAACTCAGGGTGGAGCAGCAAATAGAGCCACATATTGTACCACTGGGCATGAAGGAGACATTAAAAAAAAAATCACCTCTTTTTGGACTATTCTGAATACCCCTTTCAGGAACTTACCGTGTCTTGTCCTTATACAAGCTGTTTTCTGGTCATTCAGCCCAAACTTAAATTTACCTTGCTGCAAAGGTTAGTGTAGTAACACGATGCCCAAATTTGAGACGGCTAGCAAGAAGCAGTGAGTGCCCACAGTACAACAGTCCCTTGTGAACTCATCCACTTTGCATTGCCCCGTGTTCTCCGTACTAACCGTTCACTAGCATTTAAACAAATTTCTTAACAGGCAACGATGTGCATGGCCATGGGTCCTGGTAATGACATGTTTGACAGTACAAGAATTATAGGGCAAAATATCTACGTTAAAGCAAAGGTAAGTGATATTTTGCTTTATGAGTGTGTGTGGATGCTGTTATTACAGGAATGCACGTTCATGTAAACTTTATTGCACCTGTTTTTGTGAATGTTTGTAGATTTAAATTACTTCAAAGTCCACATTTATGTGCTTAAGGAAAAGTTTCATAATTATTCAGAAAGCACACGCTTTCATTCAGATACATCATTGGTAGGTGTTGCAATTTGAAAACGTTGTTTGGGCTTTTAATCTCAATACTCCTCATTGGTGTGTAATGTGGATATTACCCCTTATAATGTCCTTCACCTCCCTCCCACGCACGCATCTCAGAGGTGTCATGATGGGAAAAAACCGCTGGTGTTAAAGACTCTTAGAAGAGTTCAGAGACAGCACCACTTGTTGGCCAGCTTTGGCATGAGATTCCCAAACAAACACAAATGTGAGTTAAAACGTGCCAGCTTAAACATCCAGTAAAGACACTCATCTCGCCCTGCTTGACTTTGCATTTAGTCAGCAAGTGTCCTCAACCCTATGGGCTCCCTTAAGTTACTTGTGTCCTTGGGCTCAAAAGTCACCTGAATTTACTGGTTCTCCTTCTGCGGCTTCATGTAATGTGAGAGTAGTCAGTAAGAGGACGTTTTTTGGCACCACTTGAGGGACAGCAGCTTGTAGGAACTGGAATGGGTCCAGCAGAGGAGTAAGAGCAGAAGGCTTTGATGTTGGCGGTTTCCTTTTAATCGCCATTTCAGATGCGTGCCCTGAAGTCACTCCAGGCTGATCGTGACTTGCAAGGGAAAGACTATTCCAGTTGGAGTAGCCCGGCGTGTGTATCAAATGGTGAGGGAAAACAGTGCCGATGTTTTTAACACTACAGACTCAGGTGTCAACAGAATGAAATATAGCTGAATCTCAGAAGAGCCGAGTTCCCAATTTCTTCTTCCTCAAGGATTTCTACCTTGTGTGTCCCTTAGGAGCTGTATGAAAAAGCTTCCCAGGAGGTCACAGGACCCCTCAGTTCAGCTCACCAGTGGGTGAACATGAGTGATGTCTCGGTGGAGCTCAATGCCACACACACGGTAAGAGCTCTTGGGATGCAGGCATAAGGAAGGAAGAAATGTTATATTCTCACAACAGGACTTGGCACACTTAGGGGAATGGTTTTAAAATATCTCTTTTTATTTTTTTTTAATCTTCTGATTAAGGTTAAAACATGTAAACCAGCCTTAGGATACAGCTTTGCCGCCGGGACTATTGATGGAGTAGGGGCTTTCAACTTCACACAAGGTAATGTAGGGAGCAGATGTCAATATGGTTTCGTACAAGTGGGGAGGACGTGGGGCATCCCCCAAATAGATTCAAACCCCCGGAGCCATTTAAAAACATCAACGTATGGTTGAACCACAGTCTCCAAAGGGGTGTTTTTTAGGAAGGTGTGAACTTATAGTTTGTGTGTGTTCATTAGAAAGCTTCTGGAAAAGGGTATGACCATGCTCTGAAGGAAGGATAGTGCTGGCTGGGGAGTGGGGAGAAGACAGTCCTGGCTTTGGGGCAATCTTTCTCACTTGTTACCTGAAGGCTGCTCAGCTGGACTGAAGCTCGGCTTTTCAAACCACCCCAGAAAAGTGAGATAGTCAGAATCCTTTGGGAGATATCCGATCCCACATAAGCACAGAGGGGGTAATAAATGAATTTTCTGTCCAATAGCTGCTGGGGCAGCTGAAGGAACAGCGTTTAAAAGATGTTTTCCCCTCAAGGCTCAGTTGACGGGGACCCATTTTGGGATGGAATCCGGGACCAGCTGCTGGGAGAGCCATCCAACGAAACGAAAGCCTGCCATGAACCCAAGCCAATCCTCTTTAGCACCGGAGAGGTAAGGATACCTTGGTGTGTACCCTGGGAAGCGGAGAGATTGCTGATCTGGGATAGGGTTTGGTGGGGCGCTACAGACAATGTCTGCGCCAGCTCGTATGTCGAAGAACAAGGAGGGAGAGAGAGCTGCATGTGCTTTGAAGGCATGAAAATAGAAAGCAAAAAATGTCATTAGTTTGCATGAGAATGAGAGAGGTGGAAGTTTTCCTCTTGCGGAACACCTTTTCTATATATTCCAGGAGGAAGGACCAGACCCGCTGCTCTCATTAGGGTCAAAAAACCCAACTGAAGATCCACCCTGGCCTAATTCTCTGGCTGTGAAACAGCTCTGATCAGGATGCACAGGGAGAATGCATGAGGTCAGGGAAAGCCAAGGGTGCTCAGAGCCCAGGATTGTCTCCTGGCAGTCTCTGGCTTCAGGGCATGTTAATAGCTCTGGGTGGGTTTTTCTTCCATCCTACCATTGGTTTCCTGCCTTAATCCATGAGAGGACCTTTCTTCTTGTCGTGTGACAGACTGGTCCATGCAAAATGAAGTAACTCGTCATGGTGCCTTTTGGAAACTCTGGGGACTGTTTCAACTTGCCTTCTCAGTGTTGTTTTCAAAGGTTTCTACTGGGCTTTCACTTCCTCTGGAAATGTCCTGTGGACATCTCTGCTTTTCTGTCATGTTTATGCAAGTGCCTGACAGTTCTGCGAGCTATAACATGGACTGATGCCAGACTTACTCATCCACAGGTAGAATCACACCAGGCTCAGGCTGGAGGTACCTTGTGGTGGGGATCTTCAGCGTAATCCCGCTCCCAGCAGGACCAATACTTGCAGGTTACTCGGGGCCATGTCCAGAAGAGTCGGGGCAGTCAGCGAGGATGGAGATCCCCTGCTGCTTGGGTCCCCATCCCAAGGATACCCCACTCACGCAGGGAAGGGCTATTTCTTAGGGCCACCCTCTGCAGAGCTGCTGCCCCATGCTAGGGGCTGCTCTGTCCTGGGCAGGACTTGGTGTTTGTTCCTACTGAACTTTCCCAAAATCCTACTCACAATTTTAAAAGAAAATTGATGCCCCATTTTCCACTTGCTGTTCCCTTGGCATTAGGGCAAATGTACCACAGTGGAGCGGGATCATGTCCAAGGTCCTTTAGAGCACTTACAGGATGCCATCTGGATGAGGCTATCCATTGTTACTCCTTTCATCAGTCTCTTTAAAAGCTTTCCTAGTGTTGCTTTGTGTTCAATCAGCTCCTCACTTCATCTCTCATAAAGTAGAGATCCTAGTGCAGAGCCTCGTCCCACCCTACCTCCTCCACCCAGGGTGGTGCTACTGAGAGGATATTACACTTCATTCTTATCACTTTATCACCTTTTGAGCATCCTTTTACGGATGCTCTGTCAGGACTCCTGCTTCCAATGTGCTTCACAAGATTTTGCCCCCAGTGAATTGCTCCTCAAAAAACTTTTTGACGTGGTGGAGTGGGATTTTGCATTTCATTTGCTGGAGTCAAGCCACACTTGAGCTCTTCCTGTTCTTAATTTCCTTTTAACAGGCTGCTTCGTCTTTGTCTAGCTGTTTTGGGGTTTTTTTTTCAAACATTAGATGCTGCTGTAGTGTGTGTTTTGGCTGCTGTGATGGTGCCAAGTCTGAGTATGGTCTGGTCCCTGCCAAGGGGCAGTTTGAAGTCAGGGCTAAGTCGAGGGTTCCCTGAGCTGGGTGACTTAGACACTCTCCCTCTGCGTCACAGCTGACAGCGCAGTTGCTCAGCTAATGAGGAGGCAGCTCTCATTTCCCATTGCTCTGATCTCACTCATTCACTTTTGCTCTCCAGATCAACCGATCGATCCTAACACTATCCTCCCCAGAAACTACCCCCCAGATGAGGGGTTTCTAGGTGCTACCCGACCTTATTTACCCACTTTGCTTTAAGCTACCCCTCTGGCAACACCTTATTTTTTGCCTGACGTGTCTTACCGGTCTGTTATGGTCAGACAACTTGCTGTACTTGTGGAGGTAAAGCACTTTCTCATGTGCCTGTCTACAAAGCTTATTTATTTGCCCAATTTATGACTGTAGGAAGGAAAAAACGTGAGCTATCTTTTTTTGCTACCGTCCTACAATAGTCATACCCACTTTTTTTTTCACCTCAGATGACTCGGCCTCACCCATGGCACCCAGACATCGTGGACATTCAGATTGCTGCCATTGGATCACTGGCAATTGTTGCTGTTCCCGGAGAGTTCACGTATGTGTTTCTTTGGTCTTGTTCTATATATTGCAGCCAGCAGCGTTTCATTCAAACTACCTGTGATACTTCAGCATCCAGGTAGAAACCCCTGTGTAAATTGTCTAAATTGGCTAAAAATTGTCGACAGTATATGATATCTGTGCAGGCACTACACATATATGTCCACTGCATGTGCTTTTCTGTATACAGTCTGCTATGCTTATTTGGGGTTTCCCATTTTCTTTTTTGTTCTGTAAACTAGCCATGGGAATAGATGAGATGCAAAAAAGGTTCCTAAATAATTTTAACTGTTTGTTGCAAAATGCAGTTTCAATGAAATGCAAGGAACTTGTTCACTTTGATTTTTCTTTCCATGATGCAAACACCATAATGATGAATTGCACTGAGTGTTGATGGTACAAGGGTGAAAATCTGAATAGAATAATGATTTATTTATAGCACCTTTTGTTCTACGTCACCCTGCCCTGGTGTGCCTTCAGTCTCACCCTGGCTGCGATGATGTATGTGAAATGTTTAGAGGTGTTTTGGCTGAGCTCATCGCAGAGAAGCCTTAAGGGATGCTGAGCAGTGCTGCAAGTGCTATGTGAATTTCTGGTGGTGCGCTGCATGTCCAACCAGAGATTCCTGTTTTAGCTCCCTGCATTTCTGGAGACTGACATTCTTTCCTTAATTGCCCTAGGACCATGTCTGGACGCAGGCTACGGGAAGCTGTCAAAAAGGTAAGTTGCTGAGGAAGAGGTTTCTCCAGAACGCAGCATATCTGGAACTTCACATTTCTTGATTCTTCTGGTTTTCCCTTTGTCTCCTCCCAGCTGGGATCATGGGTCTCATGTCTCACAGATATTTCCTTCTCACAATTGCTTCATGTGCATTCTTCATGTGCCTTACTGACATGTAGGAGAAATTAATATCTTCCCCCAAAAAAGCCAATTGAGTTTCAATCCATTAAGCCAACGCAAGCTCATTCAGTTGGGATCCGGGCATAACTGATGCTAGCAGGAGTTTTGTTTCTAGTATGGAGGGGTTTAGCTCCTTAATCCCTACCAGGATTTTGTAACATGAAAACATTTGGAAAAAAAATGGCAAATGTATTTTTTCCATTTTCCTGATTAAGACATCCTATTCTCAGCTGCAGCCTAAACACCATCTTTATCTCAGACACTGTCTCCACAACTCACTGAGCCACATAGTTCTATCACCCATTTTTGGGGGAGATAGAGACATCAGCCTCAAAAAAACCCCTAAATTTATTGAGTTTACTGGAGTATGAGGTAATTTCTCCTCTTTTTCTTTGAGAAGTGAATATGAGACATTAATAAAGGCAAATTACATTTCTAGGGTTGCATTCCTGAAGAACCAGCCCTCTCCCCACCTTAACTTTGTATTCTGTCCTGGTTCATAACAATAACAACAACAACGACAATATAATTGTGCATTGAGCAGTCGCTACAAGATAAGGGATTTATTTCCTTTCTTAGGAATTTGATTCTCATGGTACACCCAGAATGGATGTCGTAATTGCAGGTCTGTGCAATGTCTACACCCATTACATTACCACCTATGAAGAATACCAGGTAAATATTAAAATTGCAGATTGAACACATCTAACTGAGTTCGGCTTTTGGCTATATGGGATGACAATTCATGCAAAATTATGTATTTTGCCACAAAAAGCTGAAGAATCGGTGGCAGAAATCACAAGACCTCCTTGTTTGTCCTGGCCCAGACGACATGGTATAAGGGCCAATGTGGTTTTCTGACCATACCTCCTCCGTACTCTTTATCCATAGAGCATGTATGGATGCTTTAACGTGGAAATGGTCAGACACACTGAAGGGAGATCCTGTGAGTTCAGGTCTATTTTAGTAATCCCCTGATGCCTTGGATGAATGAGAAATTATCTTCCTAAGGTGGCAAAATTGCTAGAAGAAAGATTTGGAGCTGTAGGGTCATAAGGTGAACACGAATTGCAGTGTCATGTTGCTGTGGAAAAGACCACCATGTAGCTTGCAAGACCGAATTTTAAAGGTCCCCACAACACACAGTAGATGCTGTGCTTTGAGGAAGGTGTGGACCACTGGATGGAATCCTTGGGTTTAGAAACTCTAAACTGGGAGGGAAGGTTGGAAGAACTGGGGTTGTCCAGCCCAAAAAGTTGGAGAGGAGACGACCTACATCATAAGTCTTTTAAAGAGTAAAAGAGCTGCGATAACTGGAAGAGTGACACCCAGTCCTCCCCTGTTTGTGATGGTTTGAAGAGCAAAGAGTAACCTGAAATTGCAGCAGAAATACTTAGGCAAGTTGTTGGGCTGTCTCCCTAGCAGTAAGGGAGTAAACAAATCCACACAGGTATGGTGTTGATCTTGTCTTGGAGTAGTAGGATGAGCTGTATAAACTGCTCAAGAGTCCTTCAACCCCTCCTTTTCCAAATTTGTCCTTTACTAGGCTCAACGATATGAGGCTGCATCAACTATTTATGGGCCGCACACCCTTTCTGCTTATATTCAACTGTACAGAGGACTTGCAAGAGCTATTGCTACGGTAATCAAAATTTTCTATATGCCACATGCTGCTAGAGACATTTAAATCCTCTAAGAACTGATGGCTATATTTGTTCCTCAGTGAGGCTGCATGATTGCTACTCTCTCTTTTCTCATAAGAAACCACTTTGAGAAATTCTCATGTGGCATGAAAATAACTCCTTTAATGGCGATCTTCTGCCACTTGTGAAATTCTGGGATTTTTTTGGTTCAGAGTTTAGGAAATAGGTACTCCAACTTTTCAGCATGGCCTGAAGTTGCTGCTTTTCTACCAAGAGGAAAATAAATCTGCCACATTTCTGCTGTAGACGGCCATGTTCATTACCATTGTACCTGTGGACCGTGTGAACACGCAGGACTGGTGGGCGGGCACTGCCTCCTGAAGGTGTGGGATATTCTGGGACATGGATTGCGGGGAACTCAGCAAGAGGGCAGCAGGTGTCTGGTGGGGGTTGCTCCTGCATGCAGAGCACAGATAAAGATCCTCTTGTTGATTTTTACATTCACTTTATTGCCCTTGTTCTTAAAATCTGTCTAAGCAATGGACTTGGATAAAGAGCCACAGCAGTGATAAGATTCATCAGGGAGATACTGGTTATTGACATGTATGTGTAATAAGCACATCTCTCTCCCAGAATACAGTTCAGGATTTGCCAAGAGGTCCAGAGCCACCACTTTTCAACATAAGCAACTTGACTTTGGTGCCTGGTATAGCTGTTGATCGCGTGACGAAGAATAACACATTTGGGGATGTGCTACAAGAAGTGAAACAACAGTATCGAGAGGTGAGAGCTTCAAGGATTCCCGAAAACCTGTGTAGGAAATTGTCTTTAAATTCTTACCCCTCGTCCAAAAAAAGTTTATGTTTTTTAAAGGGTCGTGGTGCTCTCAGGCTAGAAAGATCTCGTTAATGGGCATGGTTGAAAAGGCAGAGACAGAACGTTTTCACATCAATGTCATTGTACTGAAAGTGATTAAAATGGGTGAATAAAGGGGAAAATAAAAGCCTTTTGTTCAACAGGAAGACGATTTCCCCCTCTGCTTCGACATGAAATAACATTTGATGATTAAATAGGGAAATTTTGTACAGTTATTTCTTTGCAAGCAGAAATCAGGTCACTTTTGATGCCTCTGGCATGGAATGTAAATGAAATAAAACTGTCAGAAAGGGTTCGGTTTTCAATGCTCAAAATTTAGATAAGCTGTTCAGAGCAAGGACTTTCATCTCATTGCTGTCTCCAACAGTAAGGTAGGAAGAAGGCAGGAAGGCATTCTTAAAAATCCCACCTATTTCCCTCCCTCTTTTACACAGACACCTTATGTGCTATGCTAGAGTTTATCCAGTAATAAGGACAAGTGGAATGGCAAGGCAGAGAATACCAGTTCACAGGATAAACTGTCCATTGCTATTGCAACAACTGAAATTAACAAAGAATTTAAAACAAAACCAAAAAACCTCAACCAAACCACTAAAAAACTCCAACGCCATCTTCAAAGGATGTTCTTAATGTGCGATATGCTGCTCAGTCTTTAATATAAATCTCAATTTCCCCTCCAGAGAGAAGTTGTTGAAGTAACTTTTGTAGGCGCGAACCCCAGGAGCTCTGCAGAGAATGCGGTAAATAGGACGCGACAACGCTGTAATTGGGGATGTTCGGGATTAATGAATATCTAGTTACGGCCTCTGCCTGAGGCATTTTAATCTTTGACATTCTGGTTTCAGAAGGAGTAAGGTCATGTGCTTCCACTGCTTTTTTTCTTTGCTGGGAGTTCAGAAGAACATAGTTTCTCCTTTTAATGTGCACTTTGGGAATTCACACCACCAGAAAGCTTTTGGGGCAAAGTCCTTAATTTGGTCAGATATGGGCCATTCATGATCTCTTCATACTATTTAATTCAAAGGCGCCCATGTCATGTGTTAGGCCAGACACTCTTTCTTGGTTGGTATTCAGTGCCATCCCATCACAGCAAGCATGGTCTCCATCCTATCAGCCCGCTGTATTATTTTAATAAAACAAAGAAAATTAGAAAAGTATTTAATTTGTCCCATCACTTATCTTGCATAGCAAATACCTCACCTATCCATTCTCTTTTTAACGATCAAGTTCTTTACTCATTCTCTGCATCATTTATTAGCTTAAATTTGCGCTTTGGCAGTGAAATATAAGCATTTTTGCTTAGTAATGACCGCATTTGCCAGTAAAGCACACAGAAGCAGTTCTCCCATTTAAACTGACACAGAAAAGCAGAGACACAGCTGTCCCTTCAGCATCTGGCTACCCTGTTATTTTTATTCCAGACTGAACACAACTTCCTGATGGTGGAGAGATATGCCAGCACTTCAGACAGCTGGCACGTGGTACAGAACGATGCCTCCTGGGACACAAGGTGGGTGCCCCAACCAGATTTCACTGTTCCACAGACTCCGTGGAGTGATTTGAGTTTAACCTGAAGGGCTTCATTACAGAGCTCCCAACCATAGGTTGGTCTTGGCCCTACAGATGATGCTTTCTGGGGACAGATCGGTCCATATTTCGGTGGTTAATTTGTCAAGACCACAATAATCGTTCTTCCCCTTGAGTGCAGCTTCTGCAATAAGTTTGGCTTATAAGTTTGGGAAAGGTAGAATGAATAGCACAAATTGCAGGAGGTTTGTAGTTCAGCTTGTTCATATCCTACATCCATCCGTCTACTGCACCATGCTAATGATAGATTACCAAATAGAAAATATGAGAGTTTCACTGCAGTAAGGTTTTTGTAGAGAAAAACTTGTCAGTTTTGCTCTCCATCATAAAGTAGAAGCAGTCAACAATTTAAAAATTTTGTAAGAAAGCAAATTTGAGGTTAGAGATGTCAATCTTCAGGAAAAATACCCACTAAGCAGCAAAACTGGTGCCACCTTTCTGAACTGCACCAGCAGTCATCACACAAAATAGGAACACAAAATAGGAATAGCAAAGGCATCTTTTGTCAAACCATTTAATTTCAACTTACTCCCCTGTTTGAATAAAACCAGACCTTTTCCCACCTGCCTCTGCAACCCATCTGTGGGAAACCGGACCCCCAAAACTCCCCATTTTGGGATTTTCTGGCTTTGCAACCTCCCCGTGCAAAAAACAAGCTCGGAGAGGGCAACATTCTCGACAGCTTGGCTTCATCAGCCAAGTTCTCCTCTGGATTTATGATGAGCATTTGACAGGGCATAATTATTTCTGCCCAAGTGCAACCAGCTGCTCTCTAAACCTAATCGGGTAGCAAGGACTCCAGCTGTCCCAGTGCAGGAGATGTATTCCCACCTGCACTTGGAGCCCTGCATTTCTAAGTGCTTGCCCTCTATTTAACGCTTGCACTGTGTTACCTTGTCACGCTCATTGACGTCATCCTTTCCAGTCAAGTTCCCTACTTGAGTAAGGGAAACGATGGCATTTTGTCACCTATATATGTAGCCCTGCCTTCTTCCCTCCTCCTCCAAAAAGACAACAGCTTTCCCAAAATCTTGGCCAGGAACACAGAAAATGTTTAATAACGCATCACTTGAGGAGATGAAAAAAATATAAAAGTGCAAAACTTGAAGAATGTGCTGCCATGATGCTGGAAAGCCGGGAATTTAGGCAACTTATTTTCCTTCCTGAGAAAGGTCAGACTTTGGATCTCCGTACTTCTGCGGATAACAAAGAGGAGCAGTTTGGCTTCTTCCTTGCCTAAAGGGGCTGGCCAGAAGGCAAATCAATGCAGACAGTAATGTCTCCCTTCCTGGTGCCTCGGGAAAATACCAAACACCACAAGAAAGGGGAAATGGTTCTGTTAAGATGAAAACAAGTCACTTTTTACAACCTTGAAATGTCAGTAATTAAGGCAGTGAGGACAAGGAGAATCAAACTAGATATTAGTGGAGTCAGACTGGGTTTCTTTTGGTACAGGAAAACCTGACGTTTGGTATCACTGAATGTGCTGACATTACAATAGAAGAATAGCACAAGAGAACACATTATTTGTTAGCTTAGTGTTGCAAAGCGTTAAATAGCTTATAGGTGCATTTGTAAAATGCATGTTTTCAGGGATCAAAAGATAGGAAGGCTTACTTAAAGGAGGTGCATCTTTCAGGGCAGGAGATAGCTGGTATCTGCCCTTTGTCCCGCACTTGCCATTGCAGCAGGGACAAACCCAGTGCCCTTTTGCTGGATGCTATCTTGGTGTTTGCAGTAGGGAAGTGCTTGGCCTCACCCCGCATCTGCCATGGGGGCAGTAAATGCTTTCTTGGGACTTTCTTGGGAATTTGCCTGGCCCTGCCTTTAGCAAGCATCCAGCGGAGGTAAGACATGGTTAAATCCCCCAGACTTCACCTGAGAGAAGCCTCTTGCCAGGTGGGATCTGAGCTATGTTCCAGTTCCCACGTCCCAGAGTGGTGGTCCTGTTTCACTGAGCCTGGAGGGCAGGATGGGGAGGAGGCTGGGGGGTGGCATAAATCTGTCACAGAAGCATTTTTAGCTCACCACATTACAGTCAGGCTTGGGTTGCAGGCCTCTGGTGCAACCCAGCTCCCAACAAGGCTACCAGTGTGGCTATAGTAGGTGGCGTGGGGCCATGGCCAGGTGAGTCAGGGTGGTCCCCATGGATGGAGATCCCCCACCACTTCGGGCCTTGTGCTGTCACCTTGCTTTCATCTCCCAAGACGACATTGTCTTTGTCCCAAGACAAGCCAGTGCAATTCACAGCCAAAACCTTGGGCAAGAGCAATCAGGCGGATACATGGCCCCTGTGTCAGCCTGTGGTTTCTCTTTACAAAACCAAATTTCTCCCATCATTCCCTGCTTTTCACCCAGTCATGTCAGTAAATATTTATTTCCATTTTCTCAGCTAGACTGGTATGGGCAAACTTTTTATTACCGTTGCGATTGACTCAGCATATTTTGTTCATCTGCTTCCTTTAGTTAAAATCCTGAAATGGGAGTGCGAGCTCAGTAGGACTTGATAACTCTCATGTCTGGCCCAGGTATAATTAGGGGGATATCCAGCAGTGACCTCCATTGGCAAAATCAGAAAAAGAGGAGGTTAATTTTCTTCATTTCCCCAAGAAGTGCTCCATCATGGCCAGCTGAAAAATCCCTCACCCCTATATGATGTGTGATTGTCTGTAGAGTTTGGAGGTTGATCAGAAGTGGTTTTGCACAAGGATTCTGCAAAAGAAAATGAGAGCCTGATGTGGAAATGGGTGCAAGAAGCCCTGAGCTCAGTTATGATAGATTTTGCTTGTGACCTTCAATAAAGCCTCTTGGTTCAGCTTTCTCCCTGAGCAGGGGAGACTGAGTTGACGAATATTGCTCACAGAGGTAATGTTGTATGAGGTTATGATGTGGAGTTGGGAATGTAAGAACACATTGGTAGAAATATTCTTCACCTGCCAAAAGTACCACTGACTTGTTTTTCCATGTTTCCAGATATTTTTCAGCCTGCTGGGTTTTGGGTTGGCTTGTTGGTTGCTATAGCCTAAACGTACAAGGAAAGGTTAAAAGAAGCTCTTAAAACACACTTAACTGGAGTGCATTCATCTCGTTCTACTTAGCGAGCTCTTGGGATATTAAAACAAGTGAAAAGTGGCTTTTCTTGCTGACTGCAGTTTTTGGTTTGTCTGCTAGGTTTTACTGGACCAAAGGACTTTTTGGTCAGAGCAATGCGACTATCGAATGGCACATCCCTCCTGGCACAGAGCCGGGCCTCTACAGGATACGGTACTTTGGGCACTACAAGAAAAAACTATCTGACAATCGTGCCATCTCTGTTCCATTTGAAGGCACATCTTCAGCATTTGAAATCACAACTCTGTAGGTGATCTCTTTCATTAAAGGAATGGTTTCCTTTGAGCAGTAGCTTTGATCTCTGCAATGTCCACAACGCATGCCTAGGAATTTTTTTGTGGCATATGTGACTCGATGCATCATTGCTGTCTCTCGAGTGCTGCTGGTCATCCTTTGCTGTACAAACTTGACTTCCTCCAAAGTTCTGACTTCTACCAGCAATTCAGTCTCACTAGTCCAATGTATTCTCATTCAAGTGGTTCCCGTCCTGGCCAGATCTTGTTGCAGTTGATTCTTATTGTAAAAAAACATGTAACTCTTTTTCTTTAGTCATTAAACAAGTGCTTATTGATTACGAATAGGCTCTCTCAGAGAGAATTAGTGCATACCGGGAGCTAATCCAGACCATAAAATAGTCCATAAAATTGACCAAAATTGAGACCAGTCCATAAAACTGGAAAGAGCTGCTGAATTCACAAGGCCTCAGAAGAGCAGACTCCTCAATCATGCTTGAAGTGCAAAGCTGACCTCTTAGGATGAGAAGGGGATCGATAAGATAGATATTCATCTGAAAGGTTTGGGATATTATTTTATTTAATCATTCTGGTTTAGGGCGTTTGGAGGATTCATTCCCTGAGTTAAGAGCCATTGGAGACTACAGGTGGTGGGTGGTTAACAGTGTGAGATGAAGTTAATTGTGCATAGCTCTCCATAAATCAGCGGTCTCGGTTTCACAAGTGCCTGATAAGAATGGCTGTAGAAGACCTCCTACCTCAGGGGTCTTAAGTAAGGAAAGGAAGGTCAATCACTCACAAAATAAAATATTGAAGTAGTTGACAGTTTTTTCCTACTAGACTGCGTTATTCTGTTTCACAAATGTCACTTTTGAACTGACCAGTGTCCCACGTGGTTTCAGTGTTGCCCACCGCATGTGGGTTTGCGTCATTTCAAGAGGATGCTGGGCAAGTTTTTGGAAGAGGAAGCTCTGAAAGCTCTCAAAAAATTACAAGTGGCCCAAGAAATCGCAGGTGAGCTGTAGGCCACTGATTCCCTGGAAGGATGACACGTGTTTGATCTGATTTTATGACCTGAAGACATCATGCATTTGTGGCACAGTCCAGAGGCAGGATGCTGGGTGAGAAAGACCTTGGGGCTGACTTTGTCTGCTCTTGTCCTTGAATTAAGTTCCTGCCTAGCCCTCCGACCCCAACAAAGGGCAGCAGATGGCATTTTACCCTCTAAATATCACTTTGAAACACATCAAAAAGATCAAAAATAAGGATGCTTGCATGTGGCAGAGGTTGTATCAAGAGGAGGGTGTCATGGGAGGGCACTGGGGTTACACAGGGGCCATATGCAGGATGAGGTTTTTGGGAGGGACCTGTTGGCGAGGGAGAACTTGCAGCTGCTAGCAAAAGGTGACCGATGTCCAACCAGAGGAGGGTTTGATTTCACCAAAATAAGTTTATATTTCAGTTACTGCAGATGGAAACCAGTAAGAATTGAACTTATGAATTAAAGCTGTGGGTGGGGAAGCTCCAAACAGGTCTCAGCCTGCTTCATTTTAACATCAGGAAGGACACAAGGTGGGCAGGCTCCAGTTGGATGAAGGGTTGCCCAGAGCTGATGGGCAAAGCCAGAATCGCCTACAGGCATGTCACCAGAAGGGCTCGTGTTGCCCCTCCAACCCATGTGGAAGATCAGTGGAGGGCTTTGTCAAAGCACGGAATGAAGATACCATTGAAGGGGCAGAAGGACAGTGCCAAAATCTGTTGGCTTGAAGGGGTTTCAAAACAGAAAGGTCCCCAGGAAGGTAGAGGATGTTCTCCTGGGGTTTTCAGGAGCTGGCTGGACAAAGACATGGCCACCTTGACCCAGTGTTGGTCACAGATCTGTTCTGAGGTACCTCCCCCAGTGCTGCCATGGGGTGACATAAGCACGAATGTCTCCTCAGCCCCCAAGTCTCTTCCAGCCTCTGTAAGTGGTAGATCAGGGGGCCACAGGGAGAAGAAAATATGCCTTTCAGATCTGGATTTAGGATTCTTGTAGTGTCTTACAGCTAAACAATTGTAAATGTTTAATAAGCTCCAACAATGTGTACCAATTTTGTGTGCAATCTCTTTAATTCTTCAGAGAATCGTCAGTCAGATAATTTTGCCTCTCTTTAAAATCAGTAGGAAAGAATGACTTATTCATTTTAAACCAGCTGCAATCAGTCTCAGAGATCCCAATCCGGAGGATGCAAAGCAATTGCAATATTGAGTCAGGAAAGAATGAGCTTTGGGAGAACAACACTGGGAATCAAATCCCTGAAGACGCTTTTAATGTCCTTTCCTAATAACTCACCCAGCCGGCCTGTCTGCCCTGCTCTTATCAGCAAAACGGCTCTGATGGCAGCGGTGGCATCTGTGGGATACAAGCAGCAGCAGAGGATGCTGCTCTGGCATCCCATGGGATGCTGTGCCATGGGATGGGCTTGGTCGGTGCAGCAATGCTCGAGTTGCAAAATGATCCAGAAAGTTTCTCGCAAAGCTTTTTCCCACTTTCCGCGTGTTTTGATGAGGGAGCGTGCACGGTGAGACACATCACAGCCCCTTAAAACAGGGTCAGAGCATCTTTATGAAACTCAGGAGCTGCATTCTGGTCCGAAAACGGTGCTGCCTAGTGAATCCCCACTATAACAATCACTCTCTCTCTACTTGCCATTTCTCTTACGCTGGGTAAAGTAGAATAAATTGCATGGGGGGGTCCCGTTTTCCTGAAAGAAATACATTGGGGAAAAAGGAAACAGTGGTTCTTTTTTTCTCAGGCGGCACTGAGATGTTTTATTTGATTGTTTCAGATAATTTTGTTTGTATTATTGCATCACACTAACTGTGATTTTTTTTTTTTTTTTAAATAAGGCTCATACTTAACTTGCTTATGCAAGCAAAATTGAATTATGCAGTTAAAATGCTCTTTGGGTAAGATTTACCCTCTAAAACACGAATGTCTGACCCCAAAAGAGAGTATTGATGAAGCTGGTGTTTCTCGTGGGGAAAAAAGGTGTTGAGAGCCAGAATTAGGGTACCTGGAGAGTCCCACTGGTGTCCCAGAGCAGGTCCCCTTGTAGCAGGTATATTTATTTGTTTGTCACCAGTGGGCATGGGCTTTTTGAAGTTGGGGGGTGGTGGGTGGGTGGGTGGAATTTTTGTGTCTCCGAGCGCTGTAGTGTGAGAAAGGCTGTCAAGAGAAGTCCTTGGTGTTATTTGGTCTCTCATAACATTACGGCTGTCATCTTCTATTGGGATACAGTGACAAACAACCCTTCCGTCCACGGCGTTTTGGGGTGCTGTGGTTGAACCCAGCAGCCACTAGGTGCCAGTGCCGTTTTACAGGAGAACGAGCTCGCCGCTCAACAGAGCCAAAGCCCAGGCAAAATTTTCAGGAATTTGGGCAACTTGCCAGTTGTTAAATATAGCACTACTCATCGCAGTTGCTCTTCTGTCTCTTGCGCCGCTCTTCTTCAACGTATAGCCATTTGCGCCTGGCGGACGTGCTCAGGAGGCCAGCAAACCTCCACCTTTATTTTTATCGCGGGACATAAACAGGTATGAACTTGAGAAACTTGTTTGTGTCTGCAGGCTGAGCTGCCTCGCAGAGCTCCTTCACCAAACTTGACCGCACCGCAGCTTTCCTCCTGCACAACGTTTTGTCCCTCCCAAATTTACTGGCAGTATTTAGAGCTCCAGGAGAGATGCTAAATTAGGATCTGACCTGAGACACTGGGAGGAAAGAGGAGAATCCCTCTGCTGCCTCCAGGCTTTGATGCAGGCTTTCAGGATCTGTCTGATCCTGTGGTTGCCTGGTGCTGTTTGCATGCTTTCCCGTAGAGGATATTCCTCTGCAGCCTGTCTACAGGTCCCCCAGTGACCATCTGCTTTTTAACACCTTCACAACTGGGACTTTGTATGCATGAGGTGGCTCTGGGGACCAAGGAACGTCACTCTTCCAGTCTTTCCCTTAACCAGCCCCAAATCTGGATGTGCACAGTCCCCATCTCCTGTGGGTAGCTGGATCCAGGCCAGGACAAGTCTCTGGGCATGGAGAGGAGTTCAAGGTGGCAGGGCATCTCCAGGCAGAGAGCAGCCCACCCCAATCACCCCCTGAAGGAGAGGGGTTGGTGGGTAGGGGCTGTCTAAGCTCTCTACTGGCACTTAACAAAGGGCAGCTGAGAACTGCAATTTCAGCTGAGACCAAGGATTTAGGGGGACACAATAATTTCCAGCCCTTGGAAGAAAGGAGCAGCCCACGAGAGTATCACGAGCAGCACCAGGACCAGGCAGACGCCCAGGCAGCTAGTGAACAGCAATGATTTGTGGCCCCTGACTGGAATGTCACCCTTTAAAGGTGGGTTTGTTGTTGTTTTGGGGTTTCCCCCACCCCCCCCAAAAGGCAGATACAGGTAGTTACGTGCTGGGGAGATGAGATGGTGTATGGGAGATTTAGCTGACCTAGTGGGAAAAGGGAGCCATGCAAGCTCAAAGATGAAGTCACTGGAGACCTCGTGCCATGGATTTCTAGAGGGGGTTTCAGTGGGACACGGGAGATAGTTTCCATGCAGGATGTTTCAGAGTCTATCCAGCTCCAAAGGCGGAGTTGTTGTGCAGTCCTCAGACATGCTTTATTCTTGTTTTGCACCTCAGATGTGAGGCCCTGTGCTGTAGAGACCTCCAGGACGGGCCTGGCTGGAAGAAGGGAGAAGGAAAATGCAGTTTTTGTACCTCCTGCCCTGCAAGCAGCCAAACATGTGGCCATTTTTCTGGGCCAATGATCCTCTGCTCACTTATGGCTCAAGCACGTCTTAGACTGGTTCAGGGAGGATGGATATGGTTTTTGGCTTTGTCGTGCTATCCACTGGGAACCCACATCTTTACAAATGGGGAACAATGTTTTTTAATTGGATTGTGAGTTTGAGATTCCTTGAAAAATCATTCTTTCTCTCCAAAATTGATCAGCCAGCTGCTGCTGTGCAAAGAGGGAATCTCAGTTCTCAGAAAGGGGAAATGTTAAAGCACAAAAGTGAATTCTGCCATTGCCCTGATTTCAAAGAAAACGAAAGCAGGACATCAGGAAAAGCTAATGAGGTAAAATAATAGAGCTGGCAGTGCTGCTGTTCTTGCTAAAGCCCAGAATACAGCTGACCTCTTTGCAAGTCTGGAAGAACAATGTCAAGCTATTTTGGCAAAATCTCTTCTGGCTTGGTAGGGAGGCCTTTGGTTGAGTGCTGTGTGCTGTTAGTAGCAAGGTCTCAAAATCTTCCCCTCGTTATCTTGGGCTCAGGATCCCTCTGGAAAGGTGCAAACCCAGAACCAGTTGTATTGGATGTAGAAGCAGGAATTGCTATTGCTCAGCCGTTTAGCTATGACGGTCTTCCAAGTAGCAGGTCCTCCTCTTCTTAAAACGATGCTGATTTAGCTGTCAGCGACCTGGCAACAGCCCCTTCCCAAGGTGAGACCAGTCCCTCACAACCATGTATCACATATCGCCCCAGCTATCCCCGTATTTTCGCACTTTTTTGTCTTGCTATCGATATCACCCCCGAGACATCTCCATTGAGATCAGGTAAGGAACAAAGGTATTGCCACTCTAATAATTTTCTAGCAAAAGTGGTTCCTGCAGCATTGACAGATAAATAAATATTGGCCAAAGAGGTTGTGGAAAAACACTCTAACCCCTAGATTTTTTACCTAAAGGAGCAGAAGTATAACACTTCTGATTTCCTGCTGTGTGTGCATGCCAAGTGTCACCAAAGTGCATGTTGAAAACACGCTAGGCAGTGCCCAGCAGCTTGTGACCTTGCCCGTCTGACCTTAAATCGATCCCTGCAGGGCAAAGTGTGCTCTTATTTGCCATGCACAGGATGACCCTTTCAGATGAAACTTGGTATAAAAGGAGTGAGGCGTGCGTGTTGGTTTAAAAAGTTTTAATGATATTTCAAAGTCCAGTTAATGTCCCTGGATTACTCTAGAATTACAGACCTGCTTCACGGAATTTAATTTCTTTGTAACGGATGATTGATATGCCATTTTCGCTTCATTCTATTTAAACATACATGATTGTCCTCCAGTAAATGGATAGTGTGATTTTTTTTGCTACACTTCATAGTGTTAAAACTCTATACAAATATTGTACTATGTGTACAAAAATAAGTGCTTCATGCACACACTTTTTAATACTGCTTCTTGCCCTTTTCTTTGACATCTTTCTGAACTTATATAAATAGCTGAAAAAGCAGACTAAAGTTACTGAACATGGAAAGTGAGAAACGCTTTCTGCCAACGTTAGTCTTTTAGAGAGAGAGAGAGACAGGTATGGATACGTTACTCGTTGGCAGTCAAACACGACTTAAAAGACATGGAAGAGAAAATAAAGCCACGATACCTATAACACTCTCGGTTACTTCGCCCTCTGTGAACAGGTTTGTTATTTTCTGCAGAGCCAAGTGTGCCAAACAGCAACCACAGAGGGCTTGTAATACCTTTAGGATCACCCTAATGAGCTACTTTATAAATAGAAAGGGTCTAACAGGACCGCAGACTGTACAGTTTGTGTGGTTTTGTTCCATTCCTAGTGAAATCGAGTCACCTGAGGCATGAGAATAGAAAACACTTCGCTCCTGGTAGCCAACACCTTGTCACAGACCGTCGTGCTTTGCACAGCTTTGGGGAGGCACGGGAAAAGCTCCGCTTGAAATGGCTCCTGTGGTGCTGCTTTGCATCATCTAGACCAGCTAAAAAAATTTGGGGCCAGATCTGTTGGAATCGATGGACATTGTCAGCCAAGTTGAAAATTCTCCCCCAAAAAGTTGGGGTTTTTTTTGTCCTAGACTGAGCAGATTGAAGATTTCTCAGTGTGCATTGCTGTATAGGATATATTATATAGGATTAACATGTCTGCTGTAACTATCTGACACTGGGTTTCTCCTACATCTCTAGAGCATTCCTGCCTCAGTCCGATGGCAAAAATAAACGGATAATGCCCTCCTGCTGTAAACCAAAGAATGCTCTCAGCATCCCCAAAGCGTTCAAATATGGCACCGACACCGGTGCTCTCCAAAACAAGGGGCGCCTTCACTGTTGATGTGAGCCCTCTCCCACTAAATTAACTTTTGCAAGAATTTTGCAAGCCAGTAGCCTTGCTCTAATGGGTAAAGCAGCATTGATAGCCATGCAGGGCTCTTTCCATCCTGTCGAAAAGGTTCCTTGTATATAATTTTATTCCTGTCAAGGTGCCTGTTATTACTGGGCCATGGCTGTGAGCTCTTGTGCTCTAATTAAGTAGAGAATTGGCTCTAATGAGTACCGCATACCTGGTCCTCAAACTTAATAGTCCTAAAAGTTTTCCTATCTTTCACTGAGTGTGCCATTTAATGGGAGGTGGAAAAAATATGCCGTTATTTGCTGTTTTGTGACTTGTAGATATGGCTGAGAAGTAGAAAAGTAAGAGGGAAAACTCTGCTGAATGATTGCCTCCTGATTTAAAAATCAAAATAGCGTTCAGGAGCGTGCAAAATAGCCTGTTAGGCTGGGCGGACACGTTTATGATGAATGTCTTTTTTCCTTGGCTGTGCCAGAATTAATTTAAAAGGCGCTTGAGATGCCTGGACACATCCCTGCAGCGCTGGCGGCACGGGATGCTCGGAGGCAGCAAGAGGCAAACTGGAGACCTCCGCGTGGCCCAAGGGGCAGCCTTTCATTTTACCCGCTGCTCCGCCTGGCTTGAGGAATTTTGGGATGAATGGAGCAGAACTCCTGATACACGGAGGGGCTTGTTGGAGACACTCCGTCCTTCCCCAGTCCCACGTCACCATGTCCACGGGACCAACTGTTTTCAGCACAGGTTGTGCTTGTAAACACACACACACAATGGTGAGTATATATACATACATATACACATATATATGTGTGTATATATATGTATGTATATATACACACCTGAGAATCACTCATTTTCGGGGCTGAGATTTTGCTTCCTAGTGTGAAAATCTGATTTTAAGTGATTTTTTTTTTTTTTAATTTCTCCTTTCTCCCCTTAATACCCTGTTATGAAACTAAAGAACTACAAGAACGAAACTCTGACTGAAATCTAAATTTATGTGACAGATTAGGTTAAAATCATGAGGGTGTAAGAATTACCAGACTGAGATATTTTTTTTCCCCTGCCTGTGCTCAATTTAAAGGAACTTGATTTAAGACAGGATTAAAATGCTCCATAGCCATCGCTGCGTGCAGCGACTGCGAAGGCGGGGTAGGCTTCGTAGGCTGCGTACGTCGCTAAATCTTGTCCCATAGTCACCGCTTGTTTGAGCTGAGTGGCTGTGACGGTCGCAGCTGCGTTAGCAATAGTATATCCTGCAGGGGAAAGGAGGGAGAAAAAAATGCAGATTAATGAAAAGATGTTCAAAACTCACCATTGCCTGATGATTTTTGACGGGAAGACTTTGCTGTTGATGGGAATGATGTAGGGAGCAACAAATTTGTTAATGGGAATGATCTAATTAAATAGGTAATTTCTGCCGTGTTTTTTCTCCACGTTAAAAGTAAAAAAAAAGCTGGAAAATTAATGCATTTTTCTCACCCGTTATTTGTCAAACATGCTGTTTAAAAAATGCCCCTCTGTTGAATATTTTTTCCTTCCACTTTGATTATTTCTGAGCTAAGAGGGTGTTAATGGTGCTCTGTAGGCGTGACATGAGGAGGGCAAGAAAGTGAAGTAGTATAGGGGAAATCTGGGCGGGTTTCATAGAGAAAACACAGCTCTGATACCCCTCACAGGTAAAATACATGCAATTCAAGACAGCCAAGTTAGAGAGCAGCGAAACTCCCTCTATGCAATATCAGGGAGAAAATATTTAGTAAACTGGATTTTTTTTTTCCCATCAGTTTTTAATGGAAAATGTGGTTTCAACACTTCAAAATTTTCCATGGGAAAATGTTAGCTTTGCTGATTTAAAATGAATCACTGGGAAAACAAAAATCATTTGGGGCTGGTCTGTCTGAAAGCAGGGGACAGCAGCTTTTCAACCAGACCACAGTATTTTGTTGTGAAAGAATCAGGAATTAAGACAAAGCCCAAATTTGGGCAGGGAGGCGAGGGTACTCGTTGGGTCTGCTGGACCAGGCTTTGCTGTCAAACTACATCTCCCAGGGTCCAAAATCTCTGACTGACCGGCTGGGCAATGGGATCAACTCAAGGTCAGTCAAAGCCGAGGTCCTCTCAGTGGGGGGAATGGAGATATTGGGCAACACTGAGAGCGTGTTGCCTCACCGGAGTTGTTGCCTTAGGGGAAAACATGAGAAATTTGCTATAATTTTAGTATTGTGGTCACTTAGAGTAGCTTTTTTGCATCGGCAAAGCGAGGTGAAACCTTTTGACTAGGAATTGAGAAATATGTCTTTTAAAGTATATCTGCCACCACCATAAGAGAAATGAGCTGCTACCTGGGCATGGCCTGAGCTGCGCTGGGCTTCAGCAAGCCCTGATCAAGGCCCAGTGTGTGTTGCAAGCAGAAAGTTTAATGTATGTCAATTCGTTGAGTTTCCAAGACAAATAAATAAGGGTGGATGAAAGAAAAAAGGAGAGATTATAATTAAGCAGTAAGTGGAGACTGGATTCAATAAAGAGCCCATTTGGTTTCCACGCTGCGGAAGCCTGCGCGAGCCCAGACAAATTGATTTTTCTGTGGCTTTTGCGGACTCCTGTGGCAGGAAGCCGGATAGAAATTTTTTTTTTTTTTTTAAATCCATCCTTGAGACACTCCAAACAACTCAACAGTACTGACTAATGCATTCCTCATGTGCACTTTGGCATGTGTTGCTCCTACTACATCAGAATAACGGTCATGGTGGAGAGCACAGTAAATGTAATGCCTGGGAGCTGGATTCGTGCTCCCAGCCTCTGTTTTCCATGACTTCCCAAGCTGTTTTGGGCAGTTGAAAAAGCTATTGAGTATGAATTCCCAACTGGGAAAAAAACTTTGCAGCGAGGGGATGTGAGAGCTGGGATCAGATCCTAATTTTCACGGTTGCATCATTTCTTTGGCAGATGAAATCAAAAGCGCTGGTTCAAAAGGAGCTGGAGGACGGAAGGACTGTCAATCAGCCAACTGTACATCTTTGCAGTGGGGAAGATCTACTCCATCCTGGGTGGCATCGGCCAGGCTGCAGCCAGCACGTCCAGGGAGGGGACTCATTCCTGATGTGGCACTGAGCATGCCAGTTCTGGTTCCTGCATCCCATCTGGGGCTCCCAGTTGAAAGGAGGCATCCACAAACTGGAAGGAGTGGAGGTGCGTACCTGGGATGGGGCCCTGAGTGGTGGGGGATCCCCCATCCTTGGACACTGCCCCAATGTAGACGTGGTGCTGAGGGACATGGTTTAGGGGTGGTTTTCGCAGTGTAGGTTTATGGTTGGACTCGATGATCTTGAAGGTCTCTTCCAACCCAAGTCATTCCATGATTCTAACTTGCCAAGCAACCTGCTGTATCTGCGGCATCAACCCTGATGGGAGGAAGGTTGGACCAGAGATGTCCCACTCTGGCGCCTCCAGCCTGAGTTGCTCTATGGTATGTACACTGTAATTTAGGTAGTCCTGATATAGAGACGAATTACTACATAGGCAATAAGGATGCCATACACGTAAGTAACATGAGTCAAGCTAGACGCGTGTCGGGGAGCACAGCTAGGTCTGTCCTCAGTGGCCAAAACCAGGTTCATTCTTGACATCCGCAAGGAAGCAGCAGGAAAAATAATATTCCAGGGGACCTTTGCTGTACAGACCTTCCCATACCTGGAAAAGCTGGGGCTGCAGGAGGCACCTCTGCTCCCTCTGTGGGAATCCCCAGTGTCTGAAGTGTGTATTCTGCTGCATAGGTCTTGGCTTCATCAATATAGGCACTGAGCTTGGGTGGTGTGAAGGGATGTCTGGAAGCACAGAGATATGTTAGATTGTTTTGTTTGTTTTTTTTTTTTTTTCTCTAGGATTTCCCTGCAAGGTGTTTTGATCCACTCATAGATGGTATCACCCCATATATTAAATGGAAACATTTTACTCCTCTCCCTATAGTAGTCCAGTTTCTTTGCTGAGTTTTTATTGGCCCTGGGTCTTGTTTTGGACACAACGTCCTGTCAGAGCACGTTGTACATTTTCAGTCCAAAAGAAAGCCTGCTGCAACCTGGGTTTGCCTTTAAAATACACAGCAAACAACGTTTTAAGTCAGAAATGTTTAGAATCATATTTGGAGCTGAACTATCAGCGTGTTCCCTCAAGCTGCTTTCTTTTTCCCAATGATAGCTATCATATGCTTTATTTTTGGACTAAAAAGCGCCCTTTTGCCTGATTATTTCTGCCTTTCTATAATCTTTGCAACACCAGAGAGAGAGCACCAAGCATGGCAGACATTGCTATCAGTCTACTGTAGTTTGTGGATGTTCTTTCTCCCTAATATATATATATATACAATGGAAATAGAGACCTGTACAATTGTATTTTGAGGAGAGATGCTAGATAAAATGCCATTAAAAAAAAAAAAATCCTAAACCCCAGAAAACCTCAAATAGTTACGTACATGGTGGGGTTCTGGCTGGCGAGGGCAGGGATGGTGATTTTGTATAGGAAGAGCTGTCTTTGGTCTTGGCCAATTGCAGAGTGGAGCTGGTAAACAGGCTGTCCCCAGTTGTTTTTCTGGCAGATTTCTTCTAAGATCTAGAAGGGAGGAAAGGGATTTTTGCTTGGGTTAATTTGCTGCACAGTAGCCTTCTTGCCCAGCTCCAGCCCCTGCACTGGTCAGCTTCCTTCCCTCTAAAGGGTTTTCAGGGGTGTCATGGCAGCTTCCTCCAAGCTTAGCAAAAGAAACATGAAATAAATGGCGGACAGGATACTACAAATGTTTTATACTTTAAAAATCCATTTAATTCCTGAAGTTAATTATTACCCCCGTTAAATCACCCATCTTTGTCCTTTTGCTGATTAGCTGTTTTATTCTGTTATCGATGTGGTTTTCTTTGCATTCTCTGCAGAAACTCTATCTATGCACTTCTTTTTAACAGTGCTGAAGCACTAGGGTTGCATTCATCTTCACTGCTCTGTTACCTCCCCAGCTTAGTGGGTTACAGTGAATGAAAAGTCCAAATAGTCTTCTTTTTTAAAAAAAAGAAAAAAGAAAAAAAGGCTGTGTTTCCATCCAATTAATTATACAGGCTTCAATAGGCGATTTCTGCTTCCAGTTTGAAAGAGAATTGCTGAACCACGTTGCCCCCAGCCTTTGCACAGCTTATTCCGTGGTAATTGGGAATCGCTGTCTGGAAACGCTCTTGCTTTGGCTTTGTTTTTTGTGTGGGTTTTTTTTTTTAACCCACTGGGTATGTGTTGTCCCAAACGGGTTTGACCACAGCGTGGTGTTCCCGTGCCTCCCTGTGAGGGATGCTCGAACCGGTTATTTTTTTTCAAGTAGCTCCACCAGATCTGACACTCGGCTGAGAAGATGTTGGGTCTTGGGGCTCTGTGGCATTGACCATGCTGCCAGCTGGGTCGGACCGGAGATTCCCAGATATCTCCAACCTGCATCTTTCTGTGGTCTACCTTATATAAAAATTATGTTCAATGTTGTTTAAAATTAAAGTGTAAAATTTAAATGGCAGTGCTGCTTTGAATTTCATAATCATAGCTCCAACTGCAGTTTAGCATTTTGTAGTGTAAATAAACTAGATCATTACATTTCTTGACTATGGCAACACTTGTTCCTTGCTGCCCCAACGCCTTTTGCGGATGTCGGTTTTAAAATGTTACCTCAACGTTTAAATCCTCAATAAGGCAGATCGACTTATTAACACCAAGCATCCTAGCACAACAGTGGAAACAAAATCCATCATTCGAAGATGCTGTTGGAACGGTCTCAGTGCAATGGATGGGGAAGCTGACGAAGTTGCCGGGTATCAATGAGACTGTCCTACTAACGAAGCTGTCATGAAGAAAGCTGTAGCTCTTTAAGGTTTGCTGTTGTAAAGCAGTAGCAGTGCGGGGATTAAGGAGCTCAGCTGCTGGGAAAATGTGCCCCAAAAAACTAGTGCCGCAAAGGCCTGGCACTGTTACTGCACTGTTTGAGATACGTGCCGTAGGGGTTTGGTGTGCATGGGAAGAGGAAAAAATGAATTTCACCTGCCCTAAGGCAGCACAGCATCACTCAAGCTATTTCACCCCTCTTATATGCTGATAAAATAGAGTAAGGGGACTGTGAAATTTTGCAGTGGGGGAAAAAACCCCCACCTTCCAGTTTTCTGGGGGAGAAAAGCATGTTTTCATATATTTTGGCAAACCAGACGCTGTGGCAACTGAAGTATTAATAGGCCAAGAGGTACTGCAAAACTCAGGGTGAAGTCAGTTTCTCACGTTGCTCTGGATGATGTAAGGGAAAGGAGTTGCTGTAAGAGCCAGACCCTCAGAAACTCAGGGAATTTGTTGTGGGTTTGTTTTCCCTAGCCCTCATCCATCCAGCCAGACCCCAGTCCCACACGCACAACCGCATCGAAAGCCTCCCTGAGCAACCAGAGTTCCTGTGCTGGGCTGGGTTTTGCAGGCAGTCAGCACCTCTTTCCTCATAAATAATTTTAAAATGTATATTATTTTTCTGTATACGTGCATTTGTTCCTTGGTGAAGGCCCAGATGATGCATCCTCTTTATCAAACCCATTTTAGGTGAGAATTTCTTTACCCTCAGTGCTTTTATGGGGTGACAGCCATAGATGGATTTCATCTTACACCCGTGGGTGTTTACTAAAACTGTCCTCTGAGGGAGAGCGGTCACCGCTCTCCAGCAAGTGGGGTGCGTATTGCAAGATACAATTAGTGGTTTGGTTTTTTTTTAATGTTTTTTGAGATGCAAGAACAGATTTAGTTATCAGTCCCCCATGTAGAGTCAAGTAGGGGGCTGTTTTCCCAAAAGCATTTTGGGCAAAGACAACCTCTGGGTGGGATATTGACTCTCTTTTTCGCGCACATACCTGAGGAGCAAGTTTGATCCCTTGGGGCTTTAGCGTGACGTGGTTCATCGGCGTGAGCTCCATTCCTGGCAAGAGGTCGTAGAGTTTATCCTCTCCCCTCTTTTCTCCTTTGAGCTGGTATCCACGCCCCAGGCCCGTATATGCCAGGTAGCCACGACCTCCCAGTCCTCTAACTCCCGCAGCCCCTACAGGTACATTCATGTAAATTTCTAGGAATGTAAGAAGGCATTAAACTGAATCAAATTGCCGGAAAAATTACCCTGATTCTTGCTGAAATGGAAAAGTTAGCCCCACTTGCTGGATTTGGGAAGAAGATGGGCAGGAGCACCCCATAGCCAGCTGCTGGGAAAACCCAGGCTCAACATTGACACCTTTTCTTTTTGGGCTCGTATGCTTGGACAGGTGAGGGTTTTTTTGGGGGACCCCTGCTTTTTCTGAGACAGTTTCCATCTTCTCTGGACACTTTTGATTTCATGACGTCTTTATACCCAGATTTGTAGTTGGAAGGCAAACAGGGGACAGCTGATATCACTTGTTACCCACTAGTGTAATTACACTTTTTTGGAGAATTCAGAGTTTATATAATCCCTTGCTAATATAAACCAAAAGATATTTTTTCCTCAGGGAGCCCTACCTGGGGGTCTGAGAAAACTGTAAGGCAAGAGAGAACTGGTAGGTTATCACATCTGCACATTTCCCGATGCAACCTTTGTAGAAGCTTGTTCCACCTGTGCGGGCAAAAAAACCCATGGCGGGCAGCAAGGGAAATTCCTGCTCCCGTGTCCCCTTCCTTGGGAATGGGGAAAAATTGGCCGCCACGGTCATTGCCAGCCCTACCAGGGTGCCATGCGGGATCCCAGCCTGACATGGGACCTGGCTGTGGGCTTGGGGACACAAGCTGAACACTACAGGCATCATCTCTGGAAGGAAGATCAAATGGGAAGATTTATTTATTTTTTGCTAACTCCCAAGCTTACTTTTGCACTTACCAAATGATGCCTGCAATGATATTTAATTTGAGGGTACCTGAGTGTGGGGATTTGATTTGGTTCTAGGTGTAGTCACCCGAGATCAAAGGCAGAGCCCCAGCAGCTTTCAGAAATACTATCTATTTTCATAGACTGCTTATTTTTCTGCTTATTATTAGGTTAATGATCCCCCCAAAAAGGAGTCCATCTCTAAGGCTCACAATTAATGGCTTGATTTCAGCGTGATTCCCCACCCTGCATCAGGGCAATGTGATCTCCTTGGGAAACTACGTGGCTTTGGGTGAAAAAACACCAGGACTGGTAAAACTTTCCCTGTGACCTTCAAATCAAAGCGGAAACACAGCAGAGAGCTGTGCTGGTGGCTGGTTGAGGGAGTTGGCTCTGAAGGGAAGAAAGGAAAATTGTTTTATTTGGTCTTTCCTGCTGGGGCAAAACCAGGAGGATTCGCGGTTTATTTACCCTGGACCGAGCACAATCTGGAAGCTCATTCAGGCTTGCTCCAGGAAAATGTTTTTGTTTTTTTTTTTCATGCCTTGCTTAGTCCACTGGAAGATTGCTATGTCTTTGGGAAGGACAGAGTCTAAAAACTGTGTTTTCCATCCCTTTCTGAAAGGAGTCCACCATCCAGGGCAAAGCCAACACCCTCCAATGTGAGTCTAGGGAGCAGCCACCCAAGCCCCAGAGGAGGTATTTTGGTCGAGTTGAGTATTGGCGTTACCTCGGATGGATGGGGGCCGGATGATGCTCCGGTTGCTGAGCCCCTTGGTGGCAGGGAAGTGGAGGTTGGGGATAGCTGCATAGGCTTGGGGTGCGTAGAAAACCGGGGCACCCAGGTAGGCAGTGGCGGGGTCGTACACGTGTCCGAAGGCGTAGGTGTATTCTCCTTGCAGCATGGTGCCCCTGCCGCCTGTGCCCCGGGTGTATCTGACGTAGCTGTCTTTGTCGACGGGTTTGGCTAACGTCACCTCGATCGGGGACCCATCCAGCACCTTCACGCCGAGGTGGTGGGGAGAGAGCACCGGAGAAGCACAAGTGTAAGTCTCCAAAGTGCATGGGATTATCCTGCCTAAGGAGGCACTTTGCCCATATGGTTTGCTAATGGGATGGGAGAACGGAGAAAACCACACGAAAAGAGCCAAGATCCCCCTCCCACGGGTGGAAGAAGGCACTGCCTGGGTGAAGGCTTGACATGTTGAGAGCACCCAGCCCTGATCCCAGCTGGGAGAGGCTCCTGAACCAAATTAGCATAGTTGTGAAGCCTTCAAGTAACGTGTAAGTCAATGAGATCATACGTGCTCCTATAGAGAACAGCAATAGCACTAAAAATAGGAGCGGGGTTAACACCTCTTTGGGAACGGCTCTTGCATTACAGTGCCGTGAATTACATGTAGTGCCAGAGGTACTAAATACAGCAACCTCCTTGCAAATCTGCATCTGAATTTGGAGCAGATGTTTGGGGTTGACCTTGTTTGTCCTGGTTTGCCATTCACACACTGTCCTGTGAGTGTTTTTGTTGGCAGACGTGGAACAGGGGTGTGAATGTGAACTAAGGGAACCTGTAACCCCGCATTTGCTAGTCATTGTTTAGGCTTTGCTCTGCTTTTTTCTTTTTTTCTTTTATTTTTCCTGAGCAATGAACTAGACTCTGAGCTGGGCAAACATTTAGCACAAATGCAAGGAGCAAGAAGCCAAAATGAACAGTTTGTGTACATCAGAGCTGCTGAAAGGAGAATTCAGGAGTATGAAATATTCAGGAGTATGAAATTTTCTCCTGCAAGGAGAAAATAGGGCTAACACCTTGAGAATGTTTTTGTAGCTAATAAACCAGATAGCTTTCTTTCAGCTGTCTATATTATACTGCACATAAGCCCCACGAATGAGCATTTACAGCAGCTTTACCTTCCCATTCAAGGCTTTCATAGCTTCCACTGCATACTCTCTTTTATTAAAGTGCACAAAGGCGTAGTCTCTAATTTTCTTTACTCTCTCTACCGCACCTGCAGAAAATGTTGAAACATTAGTCGGAAGCGGGTATTAGTTGGAAAATACAGATCTGAAAGAGCAACGGTATTGGGTTATGAGCCCTTGGAGAGCAAATGCTGATCAAGGGTAAAAGAACAAGAGGACAGTGTCTTCTTAACTCCTAGGATGTACGTGCCATGGAAAAGTAAATAAATAATGGTTGTAGTATTTCAAGGCAAACTAGAAGTATTTGGGGTCAGACACCAGTAGGTTTCCCATTAAACTGCAGTGGTTTTCTCCTGTCCAAAATGCTCTGTTGGACACTCCCTTTGGTCTTTTGTCTCCCTTCTATGACAGATCACCAGGACCGGATGGCTGAGCAGGACATGCAACAGCCCAGGATTTGGTGAGCTACAGGTAAGTCACCATGTGATCATCATCTTCGTGTTTTGGTATGTTCATCGTACATGTTACTCAGAGGCACTTTGAGGAAAGTTGATAGTTCTTCTGTAAAACAAGGAGGCTTTTCTCCTAACCACCGACTCAGGATGTTCAGCAAGAACAGGCACCCAGTCTTGCCCGGGACAAAGCAGCCCCGAACATGGGGATGGGTTGGGACCAAGAGGGCAGCAGGTTTGGCCCTAAGAAACAGCCTTTCCCATGTGAGTGGGACATCTCTGGGACAGGACCCCAAGTGGTGAAGGATCCAACATCCCCAGGGATGCCTCGACTCGCCTCTGATCAGCCTTCTGCAGCGTGGGCCCTGCTGGGAGTGGGGCTGCGCCGGAGACTCCCATCCTGGTGCCTCCAGCCTGAATCTTTCTTACACCTCTGGGATTACCCAAAACAACTCAAATGTAAATGGCTTCTGGTTCTTCACTTCTGTGTTCATCCTCTACAGCTTTCCCTTTCCCTTGTCAGCTGCTCTGCTGCCGGGAACTTCTCGGCACTGAGATACTCAGCGCTAATAAGTTTGTCTCCAAAATAACCACACTGGTCCTATTCCCTGTGGTCACAGGCTTTAGACATCTGCCTTTTCTTCTCTAATTGTTCATCTTCCCTGCTCCTGCGGGTTGGGAAGCACGTCATCAACCAGCCCAGCCGCTGGAACTATAACAGCCCCAAACATATCCTTTAGACATATATGCTGAACGACTCTTCTGTTGGCTTCTTACCTTATAAAGCTGAACAGGTGCACAGGGAAATGTCATATTGCCATAAAAAGCACTTACTTAAATAACTGCCTGAGAAAATATATTTCTTTGGAGTTCAGGGGGAGTCATTAAGGAGCTCCAGCGGGCTAACTGAAGTCTGTCCCAGCCTATAACCTGAGCAGGCTGTACGTCTTCAAAATGACACCAGAATGGTAAGTAGCACTTGGTGTCCTTTTGGGATCGGAGGGTGATTTTCTAAGCCCAAGTTATGAAAGTTATATGCTGATGCCTTGTTTACAAGTCAAGGCTTTAATGAACTCTGTGTTTCGAAAATCCCCCTTCTGCCTCCCTGGGAGCCCTGCGTGTTACTGATCTTCGCCTGAGCCAAAAAATCTTGCTCTTCCCTGCTTCTGCCTCTGCTGGAGCAAAGCAATGTGTGATACCCACCCTCAGGACATCTCCATGGAGTGGCTCTCTGTCTGACATTACAGGGGGAATATTGTCCCCTTTGCTACATTTGGAGAGCATGACCTTCCTGCTGGCAAGTTTGCCAGGAATGAGGATTTTTGTGCCAAAATCTCTAGGGAGCAAGGGCAGGGCTTTTCAGTGATACATATCTCTATAGAAATCATCAGGCGCTGAATTTGGCACAGATTTAAGGGGTGATACTTGTATTGTATTACAACTTGAGATGCAAGAGCAGCATTCCTCGTAGTGTCTACAGAGCCCGTAGCGATGCGGTAATTGCTCTGTCATTGGGGCCTCCGGATGGTAACTCCTCTCGGTAGGATCATTTTTTTATTGGATGACTTACTATTGTCAAAGCAGCTTCTTAATGCCCTGGATCAAATGTACGCTTCAGGCAAGCAGTACTGAAACACGATGCAATGGATAAGGCAGGTAACCAAAGGGGGGAAGTGAATCATTTCAGACCGTTGCTGACTTGTTGTAATCCCACTATAACTTTACCTGCTTTCACTTTCCTTTAAACTCAGGTTTTGCTGCTCTGATGCACACTTTTTTTGAAAGCATGGCACAGCTGGTATTCCCGATTTTACCCACAATAAATAAGCAGTCCATTTAAAAAAAAAAAAAAAAAATTGCAGCATGAGAAGTAAAATGATGAAGTGATGAAAGGAAAATTCAAGATGATCCGCTGTTGTTGTACTAGAAAACTTGTTTTAGGAGCAAAGCGGATGACTGTTACCAAAGCGTCAAAAGGACGTAAATGTGTTTCTGGGGAGTGTGAGTGGTTCAACGTTCAGGAGAAAAACTGGGTAAATGAAAGGACAAAACAGTTAAGAGTGTGAGATGATACATATTTAACTCGGGTAAAATGGGATCTCTGACAGCGTGATGGAGGCTGAAAGTATTAGCCAGAAACATTAGAAGGACAGAAAAGACTCATAAAGAAACCTCATAAAGAACTTTACATTGCAGCCTAGTGCAAAAAAAAGTATGTATAGAGCAGAAATTAAGAGTTAGTGAAAGAAAAATTAAGCTCTGTAGTGTATTTTAAAAAATTAATAGAAGGAAGTTCATAGGAACAAAATGAAAGGGGATTTCACACCACTGAGCGTAACTAACTAATGCCTGATGGACTGCATGGCTTGGAGACCCGCAGAAATGGGTTATTTTTACTTTGTTGTTTTTGCATGGAATTTCCTAAGGCTGGAGCAACTCAGAAGTAAGATCTCCTTTGAAAGCCAGCAGGATTTTTATTCCCAACAAACTTTCTTGCTTTTTGAAAAATCTCACCCTAAGTGCATGCAATATACGCCACGAAGGAATACCGTCATATTCTGCATTAAATGGTAAGAACTGATTATTCACAAATTTACAAAGGAATGTTGGGGTATTTTTGTACGAAAATGATAGAATTCAGAATTCAGACAGATTAGATAAAAAGCATTTGTATTAAACCACTCTATTTCTATCACCATCCCTTACCATAGAAGAATGCTGAAATTACCCAGCTGTTTCACCAACTTTCTTTTTAAGGAAGACCAAAGTGATTCAGAATAATTTTTATGACACAGGCATTCCCATGCAGCATTTTGGATCTCTTCCAGTTAACAATCATCCTAAAAAGGTTAGTAGTGGTGTTTGCTGGAAATTAAGCAGCCCTTAATGGGATGACATGATGTGCATGTTGGGTGGGAGCCTTCAGCCTAATGATGATTTTTGTGGCATTACGCATGAACATTCTACAGTGGAAAAAATGGTTATTTTTATCTCTTCCTTTGGCATTTCATGAATGGAGAAATATTTCCATCTGCAGTAGCAGTGCTTATTTAGGAGCTATCATGTCAATGGGTTCCTACCTGGTTTGATGTTGTTGAACTCCTTTTCTATGGTCTCTTCAGTGGTGGAGAGCATGAGATTCCTCACATAAAGAATTTTCACCGACGACATGGTGTCTTCGTCCACCTCCACTTCCGGTTCTGCCCAGTCTACAGCGATAGGGTGTCCCCACAACTGGATCCTTCCTTTAAGGGATTGGCATAGTCAGTGTCAACAGGCTCTGGTTCCTCTCACTTCTGCTCAGAGACTATTTTGTGAGCAGTATGAACAGCAGAATAGGCCAGTTCTACAAATGAGATAAGCCTTTCTGGCTCCAACCATGGCTGTTTCGTTAACTCATTTCCAAAAGCAGATGGTCGGACTTTCAGCGTGCTCCTGCTAATACCTTAGGTGCTTGCAGGAATGCAGTGTCCAGAATTAAAGAAGTGAAAATATGGTATGATTCACAAATGTCTGTGCTCCCTGGAGTGCTCTCTAAAGGGAAATATTTTAGTGAATTTATAAAAATCCCTCTTTTTGGCTGCAAAAGTTTCATTCCCTAGATAATAGGAAAGGGATCCAGAAGTCCCAGCTGGACAAAATGAAATAGTTGAAGTTGTATGGTCCCTACTGGGTGAAGTTGCAGGAGAAGTAGTAGAAAGGAAGGACACAAAAAGTAACAAGGCATAAAACAGGGTGTGGGTGTAGAGGAGAAGCCCACGGGCTCTGTACACACTGGATCAAGCCGCTGACGGGCAGAGAATAAAAAGGGCAAATAAAGAGGTAGTTAAAGGCAATGTTGTTGCCATGTTATCATGCTGAGGTCCAGAATAATTTGCATCAAGTCACCTAATCTGTTAAGTAATTGTTATTAATTAAATTAAGTCCATTAGTGATGGGAATGGCATTCCTTCTAAATAATGAAATAAAACGTCTGCCTCTTCTGCAAATGTCCCCCAAAGAGTAAGTGGGTCTCTCTGTGTTTTTTCATTCTTTCTTTCTGGTCTTTATGACATGAACATTGGGTCCTCTAAGGCCTTACTTATGTGCTAAAATCTGGAAGAAGTCCAGGGATGCCTATGCCAGTAGAGGGAAAATGTGAATCCTGCAAAACATTTTTTGGAGAGATCTAAAAAAAGGCATCCTATCTTGCATCTCCACTTGGATAACCCATCTAAGATGGGATGGGAGCTCCAAAATAGAGAAAATTAGAGGGTGAGGGTAGAATTTGGTTACCTATTTTTCTATACTGGAAGTGAAAATTAACAAACTAAATGGAAAGAGGCTGGTCCCTGCTAGGAAGGCTTGTGAATGAGCCAGGGTTTGTGGAGTGAGGTTGGGCTGATGTTCAGCTTTCAGCACTGCCCAGTCTGGCTTGGGCTGTTAGTGACCAGAAATAGAGAGACGGCTGCTAATGGCAGCCAGCTGAAACGAAAGGCCGTGTGCCCCTTCCTGAATTACTATTTTCTGTTCAATGGTGGAAATAATGACTTGGTTGACTTGCAGCAAGGAGCTAAACTTGGTGCCTGCACTAGCCTCTTGCTAAAACCCAGCTTTCCTCCACCCTCTTCTTTAACCAGGAGACAGGACAAAGTTCTCATTAAAAAAAGCATCTTTCTTTCTGAGTATTTCAACCTCTCCTACAAAGTTCTCTCAAAAGAGCAGCGAGGTTCAGAGTAAAGGAAGCATCTTGGTAATGATATTCAGTCTCACATTTATCCAGTGCATCAGCTGGAGACACATTCAGTTCTGGCTTGAAACTTTTTCCAAGTTCCTCCCGTATGTTTGCAGTATCTTAAGACTCTGGCTCCCGCTCAGGCCTTTGAAATTCCCCAAACTGTTTACCGAGATGTCCCCAAATTGGAAATCACTAGTGCATTGCACATGTCTGTTCAGGGCTACGTGCTCATTCCCATCTGCCTCGCCATCTTTGCTCAGGATTTCAAGTGCTCTGCTCCCTCAAGGCTGCCGTTGGCAGCTGTGGCTGTGTCTGCTCCTTCCTTCTTTCTCGATATAGAAACCACGAAAAAGTTGTGCTGGAGCACAGACCAGCTGACTGTACTCCCACAACCAGGGAAATGCTAAACTGATGCAGAAAATGCAGAATGAAAGGAGAAAGAGTCAGTGTGAGACATCCCACAATAGCTAGGCATACCCAGTGCTTGAAATCATGCTCCTTTTTTTTTTTTTTTTTGCCATAAGAAAAAAGGATTTAAACGACTTACAGTGTTTCATGGGCTGTCATGTAGAAAGAGTGAAAGAGGGCTAGTGGGTTACGAACAAGTCTCAAAACAGAAGGTTTATTGGATTCTTTCACCAGCAAGTGAGCTGGGTTCAATAAAGCGGTGCGGGAGATGCCGAATATAAGATAGCACAAGAAACTTGGTGAAATGACCGCAAATGCACTTAATGTTAAGTGACTCCTTCATCTAACACCTGCCAAACTTCTCTTTGCTTCTCAATGGTCTTTGAATGTCCCCCGGTGCTCAATTGCATAAGACTTATTTTTTATATTAGTTAAATCCTAAGGCAGTTCTTCATTTAAAATTTTCTTCCCACATGGAAAATAGCCATTTTCAGGAACATTCTCAGTACATTGCCAAGGCTGTATATGTTCTTGGATGCTTTCCTGAGTGAGGGTCTCTGAGAGGCGATAAATGAGGCTATATTTTTATATATAACCCAAGATAACCACAGCACAATACATATCCTACAACGGAGCTGTATGGATACACACAGCTAAAACCCATCTAGCTGTGTTTTTAATAAATTCAAACTCCTAAATAAAAAGCAGGGATAATGAGCATGGTACTAAATCAAGATCTGCACTGAATTGTCCACCCTGCACACCAGAGCCAGGTTAACTCCGTTGGCCAGCCATGGTGTATTGGGGTCCCTCCTTGCTCTGAGTGTCTCTAGCATCCGAGAGGAGAAAACTCAACAGCGTTCACTTCCTTGGGCACATGGGTCCTCTGGAGACTTCAGTCTCACTGCAGCACCACGTATACATAGGTGGCCCCTGAGATGAAGCCATCCCTACCACCCTCACCTTCTGTACTAACCTGGGAGCAATTTTCTCCTGGCCATGGCTGCTGCCCGATGGCTTTCGTATTCCACAAAAGCAAAACCCCGGTTTTTGGTTTTATCTGCTGCGCTAGGGTAGACAATGACGTCCACAACTCCATCCGTGACTTTCTTCATCTCTGCTAAAATTTCCTCCCTCTTCTTCGTTTTGGGGATCCCTCCCACAAACAGGCGGCAGTTGTCCACGCTGGCACAGACTCCAAGGAGACGCCCGTTCCTGCATATAAACAATATTGTTGGTTTGTCAGGAGTTGGGATCGGTTCTCGAGGAGTGGAAAAAATTAGAATAAAGCCCCTCGTCTCGTCCCGAAGCACAAGGTCAAACACAAGGTTTCCCACTCCGGCAGCATATATTGCGTGGGACATTCGGGTGGTCTTGCTCAATGCAAGATCTAACATGGAGGGTGCCACTGCCCAATTTGACGTCAAAGTAAGGCAGCATGATTGAAATGAAGGATTTGAGATCATGGGGAAACCAAAGCCAAATTTTGCTTTTGCTTCCTGGGATTCTCCCCTTTACTATTTGCAAAAAAGGCTGCTATCAGGCAACTGTACCTACCACCCATGGTCACATGAGTGACTTGTGCTGCCACCAGTATAAGCCAGGACTTGCTGTGTCCACCAGTGACTTGTAGCTTCCCAGTCACCATTAGACCTCATGACTGACGTTTTGGGGAAAGAAAAACCCTTGACATGTGGAGACATTATCTGGGGGGCTTACTGATGCCAGCTGTTCTGCAGACCCCAAAGTAAAAATTTCCTTACAAGCACTTTGCTCACCTCTTCATGGTCCAGGGAGGTCTCAAGAAGTTAAAAACTTCTTTAGAGGAATCTTTGGAACAAGGGAAGTAAGCAGAGGAGGTGGAAGTGGGTGATTTTTGATCTTTAAGACCCTCCAGCCTCTGACATATATTGTGTTTCCAAGCCCTCCTCGTGTGCCTTGTGACCTGCTCATCATTAGGATTGCTAGTAAAGCAATTAGCAACTAATATTTTCTTTTTTTATTTATTTTTTTAAAAAAACAAAAGTCAGAAAATCACCAGGATGGCTTGTCTCTAAATGGCTCTAAGCAAAGGCATCTACTCATCCCACTTTGAACTAGAAAAAAAAAATTAAATGCAGTTGAAATCAAAACAAAACATCTTGATGGGCCCATATGTTGTTGATTTCTGGGTGTTTTGTTCCCAATTTTTAGTCACAAACATGAGGGCTTTTTATGTTCCTATCTATTATCTATCTATCTATACTGGGTGTTTTGTTCCCAATTCTTAGTCACAAACATGAGGGCTTTATCTATTCCTATCTATTAGGAAATATCACTGTTTTGCCAATTGGTTTCCATCTTATTTCACCATTTTTTGCAATTGCTATGTCTCCCAGAACATACCTGCAGGACAGGTCATGAGAGAGACTGTGGATAGGAATAAATTAACAAAAAACAGCCCAGAAAGGAACATGAAATAAACAGCAACAGTTAGGCAAAGTTAATTTGATCCAAAACAAAACATTTTTTTCCAATAATGGGTTAGAAATTTTTTTTATTTGTAAAGAAGAAATTTCCTGCAAAATACTTTGTCTCTGATGTATCTTATGTATCCAATATTTTGGCTCCTACGTATCGCCTTTGTACTACAGCAAAAAGCAGTGACTGCACAGGGAGACGGGTGATTTCCTCGTAAAGCTTAAGTATCTAAACAACCTTCCTCTGGGCTGCAAGAAAAAATACGGCTTACATAACAAACTAGATTAATATGTGTGATTTAAAGTTGATGTGAAGGTGTTTGTCATGCTTACCTAATTTCATAATTATTCAGTTGCTTTATTGCATTCTTTGCCTCCTGTTTATTTGAGAAGGTCACAAAGGCGTAGCCCCTGTTGTTGCCATTAAAGTCCATCATCATTCTCATTTCGTAAATTTTCCCAATCTGCAAACAGAAAGAAAAGCAGTTCTGAAAGAGAAGTTTATCAGCAGAGCGGGAGGTGTTTAAACAAGACCGGGTGCTTCCTTGACTATACAGCTCACACCAGAGCTCCACCAAGTCAAGGGTGGTCTGGGCCAAATCATCTCCAGTTCAGCCTTGAAACACAGCTTTGATCAGCAGTAACTTCTGCAACACAACTACCCACCATAAAGTCTTACTTTTTCACACAGTGGTATAAGTTCATCTTCAAAGAGGTCTCGGGGCAGTTTCCCAATAAAGATCTCACACCCCCTCTCCGGCGGAGGGCCGTCCCAGCCAGGTGGTGGGCCTCCATATTTCCTCTGCCCATTTTCCTGCCATGGAGAAAAATAAAAGGATGGTTTAGATGTAGATTTAAAATGTGGAAGTCACCAACCTCTTCCCAGGGAATGACATTTTAGGCAGGCTCTGTTACCTGGGAGGGGAGGCAGATGCTCTCTTTCCCTGCAGGGAGTAACTCTTATCTTATAAAGAGAGTCTTATCTCTTTATCAGAGATAATCTAGTGTGCATTGGCTGCCCCACTGCCATATCTACTGAAAGGCTTTGGTATCCCAGTTACTATGCTGATGAAGTACTGGAGAAAGGTCTGGTTTGTACCTAGGTTTGTTACCTGTTTTGCTAAGGACCATGTGTCAGTGTATGCCCTGCAACTCAATTGCTACTTCAGGTCTCCAGGATGGACACAGTCAAATATCTCCTTGGAAAATGTACATCTTCTTGGCTATGGGATGTGAAACTCTGTGGACTGTGTGTTCATTGTGGACTGTGTAATACAACAAATTTTATAACTTGCCATGATTCTTCATCGAATCATAAACATTTATTAGCAATGATATTGCCTCTTATTTTAGTAATTGATGAAGACCTTTCAATTCAGACCAACGAAGAGACCCAGAAGGATTATGTTTGAAAACAGAATGACTTTCCAAAAGCAGAAGGCATCTGGACCCCAGAAAGTGGTAAAGTGGGAAAATGGGATGAAGGTAGAAATTTGGAGAGAGACCTGGACAGAGTGAAAGGGGCCAGTCAGGGAGCCAGAGGCATCATTGACAGTACATGATGCTAGAGCTGCTCAGCGCCCTTGAAAGAAGATATTTATGCCAGCAGTTTGGCTTAGCAAAGCAGTAGCAATGCTTGGCACAAGGTGTGGTGAAGACCTGGGCCTGGAGATGGGCATGGAGAAATGGTGCATCCCAACATCCACCCATTCCTGCGCTCAGGAGTGGTGAAGCCCTTTCTCTAACTGTGCTGGGCGTTTCAGAGGGATGCCAGTGGGGGTGGAAGCCTGGCCAGAGATGACAGAAGCAGCCCCACAGGGGACACAGAGGAGGGCCATTGATGGTGGGAGGCCATGTGAAGGGCAAAAGATGACGCCTGCCTAGCCAGGAGTTTCTTTAGGCAGGAAGCAAGTCTTGGCCCCCAATGATACTCAAAGATGCAAAGACCAGCCAATATTTCATCTTTTTTTTCATCTTCTCCCCTTCCCTCTCCCTCTCCTGTCCTGCAGTGATGCCCTGGTCCCAGAGGACCTGGGACTCCGGGCGGTTTTCTATTTTTGGCTTCCTGATCTGTACTCATTTTCCACTCTGGGATTATTCAAGGCAAGTGAATGCCCAGACGGCTGACTTAAGAGGAAGGCTTAAAGCACATAAGCAAATAAAGATCCTTGCAGGAAAATAAGAATATACCACACGGTCTTTCGGTTTTCCTGAGCCTCTAACAGACCCTTAATTATGCATGCTCATTCCTGTTTTGCAAATGTTTTCAGCATAGTGATGGAGTCATGGGGACATTTGAATTTATGAATGAATTCTTATAGCAAATCTAACAGGAAGACTGTGATATTTCAGGTTATTTTTCTGCCCCCAGTTTGGCTAGACTGAGCACATTGCTGGCATGGGATTTTTCCATCTCTCGAGCTATTCATTAGGTGAAGACAAAAAGTGATTTTGTGATTTTGTGTAGTTGCGATCATCTGCAATTTTCACTGGTGTGTCAGCTGAAGGAAGATGCTGATCACCTGGAGGAATGCTGAGCTCATCAATAATGGCGTGAAAATGGCCAGACAAATATTACCATCGCACTTTAAGCCAAGTGAGAGACAAAGAGACAATCAATCAAACAGGGTTGGGTTTTTTTTCTTTTTTTTTCTTTCTTTTTTCAATGTACGTGGGAGCTGGTGTGTGGGTGCGTGAGGAGGCACAGCAAGACATAAAGCCTTCTCTCAATCTGCATGAGCTTCATTTGTGGCTTGAAGGCAGTATCTAAACAAACTCATCCTGGCAAATTGTCTGGAGGGAAGGAGGACTTCATTGTCCCCTTCACAAAGATGAGAGACCCTGGCATGTGTTGAGGAAGAAGGTGTTTGTCTGCACCAATAGATAGGTTGGAATTAAAACACAGAGAGACATAGAAAAAGAAATTAGGAGGGTAAAAAAAAAAACAAAAAACGGTAAGTTTGGAATGGAAAACGTAGGGAGGAAAAAGACATTGAGGGGTGTGTGGGGCTGGGGCTTGAAAACTGTGGCTTAGGTGGCTTAGCTATAGCCAGGTGTGATATTCTGAAATACTGAAGACCAGGGTAAAGAAAGCCACAGTAAATATAAGACATAGAGAAGTTATTTATCTTCTGGGTCAGGTACAGCAGAAAACCTCCTCAAAGGCAACCAACCCCACCGCTGGCCTGGTTCTGGGGCACACACAGGATTAAGGGCTACAGGAAAATGCTTTTTCCCAGGAGTCTTAGCTTTGTTTTGGGCTGTTGTGCCCTCTAGTGCTACACAAAGCGAGACAAAGTTCAGGGTAGCCACACACCTAAAATTCACAGTTTTCTGTCACTTCTTCCAGGATGCAAGGTCAGTCATATTAGTGCCCAATGCTTTTGAAAAATCAGCTTATTTTGGTCATGCTAACTGAGCAAGATTTCTTCAGATGGCTTTTGAAGGATATGCCCAGTCTCCATCTGCCCTAATCAGAGGAGGCTTTTCACTTGGAGACCTTGAAGACTAAACTGGGAGCAAATCTTTGGTGTTTGGGCAGGCGTGGCACCTGCCTCACATGCACTTGTACATGTGCAAGGATCTGTACAGAAGGCAGATCTGGTGGTGACGTGTTGGGACTGCCTATGGCCAACTCTGGACCTACACTCTTCTGAAACCTTGTTTAGCGGGCTTTCTTTGCTCTGCTACCACTGCAGCCACGGTTTTGAGACAGCAATCCCAGCCTTTCCCAACATCTGGCAATGCTCAGGCTTTTTTTCCACCCTTATCACAATTTGGCATTGGGAAAAGAAATCCTGGAGGAGAAATAGCCCGTTTTATAATAGACAGCATGTATCACAGGTAGTTATGTGCAGCACATATGTTAGAGAAAAACAGAAGAATGAACAACGACTTATTCATAATGCGTAGATTTGCTGCTCAAGCCCCCAGGGCAACGCATCGCTTCAGGATGAAGCCAGACACTGCGTACAAAAGGACGTGACCATGAGTTCCTACCTGGATCAAATTATATCCTGTTCGCTGAATTAGTGCACGGAGGGCAGCTTCTTTCTGTGTGCCGGTCAATCCATCCCCGGATTTGTGATTTGATTCCATTGTGAGTGATTATCAGCAAAAAATCAGGTTAATTAGGGGTGCTCACTGCAATCAAATTTAAGATAAATTAAAGAAATTAATATGGCTGGGAGGAGAAAGTCCACCCCCTTGAGAAAGTTAACAGGATCATTCTTGCTCAATCAGTCATTTTGAGATGAAAATATCCCTCTCTTACATGTTGCGTAAAAATAAACAGCATTTAAACCCACAGTCAGATTTTTGGACAGCACTCCAGTGAGAAGCAGAGGGATACGGTAACATACCGGTGCATGTCTCTGAGGAGGAAAATACATGTAAGAGGCCTAATCCTGTGCTGAGTACATGACAGCGAGTCCTTCATACCATTGCATCCTGCTGATGCTGGGAAAAGAACCTCGTACAAGCCATGGCCAGCACTTTATGACAAACAAGAAGGCCAGACTTGGCCTATTTAAAAAAAAAAAAAAGAGCATGGGAGAACTTCAGATCTGGATCTAGGTTCAGGGCTGGGACAACCTTGGGTTCAGATGTTTTGATTCAGAGCTGGAGTTTTACGTTGTATCCAATTAAAGAGGTTTTTTTTTTAACGGTTTGGGTTGGAAACACCATGAAGCTGAAATCTGAATCTGAATTGGGGTACACACTGGCAAACAGGCATTTATAAGATGGACTTGCTGCCTGTAATTTCAGGCTGCCTCATTTTTCCTGCTCCAAGCTCCAAGCCTTGAGCTTGCACAAAAACCAGTTGTATGAACCGGGCATAGAAACGGGGTCTGCAGGTGCAATGTTGAGCTTGAGGACATGCCATGGTGGGCTGACGTTGAACACCAGCAAGAGCAAAGCCAGTTGCATCCTTGGGCCCTTATAGCCAGGGCATGTGCTGTGGACCAAGAACTCAGAGTAGGAAACTGCAAAATTGTGTCATCCAAAATGATCGTTATTGCCTTAAATTGCTTTCAGTTGTACAAAGGTTGAGGCAACGAAGGGGGATGGTGACTCCCAGGCTTGCCTGGAGAGCAAACAGTACCAACAGATGCCAGGGTGGGTGTACTGGGGGTGAGGGGGACAGGGCACCCCGGGACGCCCCATGGCAGAGGGCTGGGGAAGGGCACGGGATGGTGGTGGAGACGTTGGGTGGGATAGAAGGGAAATCTGGAGGATCCAAAGCCAGAGACGGACAGGTAGAAGGAGGATGAATTGCCATGGCTGCCCCCTGAGCCAGTGCCAAATTTGGGGGAGAGAACCCTAAACAATCTTGCTGTACAGCAGGTCTCGGTGCACATACTGTGAGCATCGCACATAAAGAAATGCAGGTAAAGTCGTGCAACATAGTCTGCCTAGAGCAGACTTTCTGAGTGTGCCATGACACTGTGGAAATAACAGAAAAAGCCTTTTGCAATAACTGGCTGTTAAGCACCAAAATATTTTATTAGCACGTGCTGCTTCTGGGGTTCATTGAAGGAAGAGCTAAGGTTTGAGGCTGGCCACTTTGCCTTTGGACCTTAGTTGCACTGTGCTCCTGTATCTTTGCATCCTGGAAGACTTAAACAGGTGCTTTAAATTTAAATATATGGATTATTCTCAGTGTCAAAAATGGGGCAGAAGCCCAGGTGTTTGGAGGATCTCAGCCTTGTGTCACTTGGGCTTTGCCACACTGAACTCCAGAAACCACGACTTGGAAATAGAGATATCTCTGTAATGCCAGATTTTGGAGCTATTTATTGCTGAGGTTTGTGAGCCCCTTCTGATTTTTTAATTGGTTTTTTTTTTTTTTTTTCATGCTCCTAGGTTCTCTGTTGTTTTAATTACCACAAACATGCAGGGACTGAGAGATAGATTGCCCCATGCAAAATCTCCTGTATCCAGTTCCAAAACCATGAGATTTCTGCAGCAACTGCAGCCCAATTATTGTTTTGTTTTGCCCTTGCTGAGGGCAGCAGCAAAACCCTGCCGATGCTTGTGGTTTCTGTGCCTGCCGATTCCTCTGGAGCTGGGGTTCGGCACGGCACGGGGCAGGATCAGCACACTGCTGGGCAAAAGCATGTCAGACGCTTTCCCAGACTGCTTAAAAAGGAAAAAAGGGTTGCTCCAAAAAACCCTAATTAAAATCCAAATTGCTGATTCATCCTTCCCTGCCCAGGCAGGGAGAAAAGCTATAGAGAAAAGCTCCGGCATACTGCAAATTTGGCCCCTTCCCTTTTGCTTTTGCTGCATCCTGGTTTCGCCAGGGCTCTGAGCGATCACATTGCAGCACTTGGATGGGTGCAAACTTCCCGAGAGCCCCACTGGTCTCTGCCAGCCCTTGTAGCTGGACCCCAGCCCATCCTCACGTACCCAAAGGCACAGTGGGGACAAAAAGGGGCGGCTGCGCTATGCAGGTATCTCTAATATCAACCGCCTCAGATTTCATGATTTTTTTTTCTTCTCTGTCGGGTATGTCAGCGCTGCAGCGACCCGCTTCCCGACAGGGTGGCTGGCCCGGGTGTTGGAGCGCAGAGGTGGGCAGGGGGCTGCCTGCAGCCAGCAGGCACATCGCCCCACGCTGGCCAGCAGCATCTCCTCTCTGTGCCGGGAAAGCGGCTGGACTGCAGCCAGGCAAACCTCGGCGGCTTTCCATTGTGGCTGAGGTTTCCAGTCCATCCCCAGCCACGACCTAGATAGATGAGTAGTGTAAGAGCCTTTTTTTTTCTCTTCTCCCCTGCTCCTCCCCAACAAATTGCACTATTTCACGCTGCACATCCCTACAGGCTGGGTGTCTCAGAGGCTGCTGCTTTGCATGCGGAGCCCAAAATGCCGTACATCTCTGTACCTCTCCTCCAGGGAGGAGTAATTTCCAGTAACATCTCACTCCAGGTGATGGTTTTGCGCTGAGCAGCAAGCACGAGCCGCAGGGCTGGGGGATGGATGGGAATAGAGCATCTCCCTGGCTGATGCATTTGCAGCAGGAGCGATATCTCTCTTTGGCTTCTGCTTTATTAGGTAAGACCAGGCGAGCTCTTCTGGGCTCTTCTCGCAAGGCATCCTGCAAAATTTTTAGGCTCTAGACCAGCATGTCTAGACATTGATGTACTCCAGGATATGCTCGCACAATCCACTAGGAATAAGGGAGCAAGAGCGTTCAAGGTTGCACAATCACAGACACTACGAAATCTGGTGTTGGAGACTTGTACACATTTTTGGAAAGTGCCAGAAAAATCAGTTGTGGTGCTCTCGGGATGTATGTTAATGATGGTTTGGCCCTTTTCTGTGCCCAGTGCTTCCACACACTACCAGCTTTGAAGAAAGCCCAGCTGGCCCCAAGGAAACAGCCTTTCCCCATGCAAGCAGTGGAGGATCCCCATCTCTGGGGATGCCCTGACTTGCATGGACCACAGTCCTCAGCAGCCTGCTGCTACTGCAGCATTGGTCCTGCTGGAAGCGGGGTCCGGCTGGGGACCCCCACCCCAAGGTACCTCGAGCCTGAGTTACTCTGCAAGTCTCCACTCCTAATTCAGGAGGAGCATTGGAGGCTGGAGCTGGACAATACTGCACGCACAGGGCTTGGACGCGCACGTGGGCGACACAACACACCACCCAGATCCAGTTTTGTAGCACCACTCTTAGAAATTACAGCCCCCCTACTAACTACCAGCCCAAAGTCATCCACAGTTAATTTATAAGCCTTGCTACTAGAGAGTTTTCCTATTTCCAGGATACAAGTCACGGTGGGATGTTTTATTTCTGAAACTGGTGGGATTTCAGCGTTTTCCCCTTATTCCAGGCATCAGCCTCAGTCTTTGCAGCAGTGCCGGTGTGCTGTGCTATTTTTTTTTTAGCATTAAGGGTAAGAGAGGAGAGCTGCTGTCACAGGACCTGGGAAAACATGATTACTTTCTCTCCTTTGTTCCCCTGGCCATTAATCAATTAGCAAATCCACCCTCACAGGGGGAAAATTCCCCTTCCATGGCTGTTGCTGGAAAGTGTGAATGGCTGCAGCAAATTAAGGCAGTATTTTTAGCACTATAAAAAAACCCACCAACCAACCAACCACACTTAATAGAAATAATTCTTCTGGAATTCAGTCATTTTCAGGGGTCTGACCTTTAGGTGACTTGCTGTTAATAAAGACCATTATGCTGAAAAGAAAAGAAAAAAAAAAAAGAGGGGGAGAGGTTGCATTGTATTCTGATGTTTATATTGAAATTAGGACATTCAGAGGTGCAAGCTGTCCAGGTGTGTTTCCTATTTCATCCTCATTTTTGACCAAATTTTTAACAATACTACCAAGTTATCATGGTCACAGAATCAAGAAGCTCGCGCCATCAGAAAAGGAAGGTACTGCTTTACCTTAAATCAGAGCATCGCTTAATTTGATTTTCCTCTCTCCATTGAACTCCCTCATTTATTTTGGGTTTCTATTAAAGCTCTAAATTGCCAAGGCAAAATAAAAGGTACTTTTATGCCCAGCAAATCCCATATCAACATGAAACAAAGTTGTTACAACACTTGCTTCACCTCTCCGTGCCTACTTCTACACATGCAGATCCTATGGCTTTGCTCCATCCAGCCAGGAGCAAGATGAATCCAGAAGCTTTTACCTGAAAAACATGGATTTTACTTCACTTTTGCATCCTTTGCTTGGAAAAGGGACGGCTTGTTTCCCCGTTCAAGGGTGGTCTCCCATGTCCGGATTCTTACTGAGAGGAGGAAAGATGCCGGACCCTGTTCTCTTCCCCCACCACTTTTGCACCCTGAGCCTGTCCCTTCGCAGCCCTTTCGGGGAAACCTGGTTACTGTTTCCATGAATGAGATAACGAAACCATGTTTATCCCCAGCGGATCAATACACCTTCGTGTTTGAATGTGTTGAGCCACTTGGACACATTTAACGAAGGCCGTTTTGCACCGCTACACCCCCCATCAGTGCAACCCCTCCTTGCTTTTGAAAAAACTGGATAAGTATATTCACTTTTAACCCTTAATAACCCAAATAGGTAGTTACTGGAGAAACTATTTTTCTTTTGGTTATCAGCTTGCTTTTCAGGATTTTGGGGCTTTTTTCCTCCCTCCAGAGCCCAAACAATATACATTTATATATACATATATATAAAACACGAAACATTCTTCATATTCTTCCTAAAAAGAGACACTTGAAGCCTCATGAGCTGTCACCAGCTCTGTGCTGTGACACACTGCAGGACGGAGTCCGATTGAGCAATGTGGCACGAGGCTTTAGTCCCTTTGCTTTCCAGGGCGTAGGGGGTTTTTCCAGCTCAGGTGGTCCCACAGGAAGCGGGAGCTCGCAGGTATTCACAGGAAAGCGGGATAAATTCAAAGTAATGGGAAAGCCCTGCATGCTTTGCAGCACAGGAGCCTTGGGAAAATGTTTCGTGTATAAACGGGTAAATTTTTTTCTCAGGATCTTTTGCTTGGGAAGCGCCTTCTCCCTTTGAAACACCCTTCCTCTCCCGCATGGCTTTTGCAGCTGTGTTGCCAAACACACACAATGTGCCCCCAAAAAACCCTTTCTGAGGATGAAGGGTGCCTAACGCCGAGCCCAGCCTCCTTTCCCTCCGTTTTATTTGCAGCATCACGTGCCAGGTGCTTTGAAGCCAACCTCCCTCCCTGTGCCTGCTCCCACCAGAGCCTCCTATTTCACCAAGGGAAAATAGCTTAAAATAAGCATTATGTATTGGGCAGAAAGCCTGCTAGTTTGAAGAGATTAGGGAAAATTGAGATTTTTTGGGAGCAGCGATTGCCTTTGATATGGAGACCAGGCTTTTGCAAAGAGAAGGAGGAGTTAGAAGGCGGCTGGAAAGGTCTCTAATGATTAGCCCTAGAAAGTTGTGCTTTAACAAATTGAGACCGAATTATCGCATGGAAAATCCCTCCTCCCCTCTCCACCTTGTCTGGCTTCACTTTTCTGGCAACCGCTGGCAATTAGCAGGGGGAAAGCAGTAAAAAAAAGCTCCTTGCCACTGCTGCCAGGCAGAAATTACACCAAAGCCCCCGAGGAGCCCTTCTCTCCCTGCTTTGCTCATCAAAAAATCAAGGGGAGTGGTGTGGGGCTGTGCCAGTGCGTGCATCCAGCCATGCCGTGCAGGGGGGGTGCCAGCCCTCCCAGTCCGACCCCACTGGTGCCAGGCAGCACCCAAGGTGTGAATTTGACGGTGGGGCACCATCAGGGCTGGGGGCAAGGCATGCGATGGAGCTGCTCCTTCCCCGTCCCGGCCAAAAGCCCCGTTTCGCAGGGGACCCGGTCACCGCACCCCAAGCCTTAAGGTAGGACGAACGGCTGCGTACCTGAGAAATTTTGGAGATCACCGCCGGGGAAAAAGGTCTCCTTGATTATGGAGAGTTTGCGACGTGTCACTCCGGTTATTCCCTAATCATCATATCAAACTCCAAAGGTTCAGCAGCCCCAGGGCTGGTTTACAGTCCCCGCAGGTTAAATGTTAACCTGCTCTATCTCCCGGCTCCCTGCAGGCCTTTGACCAGATAGCTGGGTCACCGCAGCTCTGACGGCACCTACCCAGGCACATTTTTTTGTAAATAAATGCAAAGGACTGAAGTCAGATCGCGGCTTAAGGGCTGGCCCCGTGCTACCATTATGATGCTGGTTCGTTTGCTCTGCGCCAAAGGCTTTCCCAGCTGATGCGTCCCCATTGCCCCTGCTGCCCCCAGCAGAGATGCTGGGAAAAGGGACACAGCCTTGTGCCAGTCCTGGCTTCAACAGCAGGTTTTTGCTTGCTTGGAGGAAGATGGCAGGAGCAATAAATCCCTCTTGCTAGTGGCCTAAGTGCACGTAGCCTGCAAACTGCGGGTTTTCAGGAGTTGCTATGAAAATATCATCCAAGCAAAGACTAAATATACTTACAGCAAGGAAAGCCGATGCAGGTTTTGGGGAGGGTTTGCTGCCCCTAGAAGAGGATGCAAATAAAACTCAGCAGCCACAAATCTCTGTGACGGGTGGCTTCCAGGTGTGGCAACCTCTGAGCATCCAGTTATTGCGGTCCTCAGGGTATCGTGCCACAACCAAATTACTGAATCACACAGAATCACAGAATGGTAGGTGTTGGAAGGGACATTCAGAGATCTTCTAGTCTAACCCCCCTGCCAGAGCAGGTTGGAGAGGAACAAATCCAGGCAGGTTCTGAATATCTCCAGAGAAGGAGACTCCACCACCTCTCTGGGTAGCCTGTTCCAGTGTTCTGCCACCCTCAAAGTAAAGAAGTTGGTGTTGAGATGGCATTCCCTGTGTTCCAGTTTGTGCATATTGCCCTGTCACTGGGCACCATGAAAAAGAGTCTGGCCCCATCCTCTTGCCACCCGCCCTTTAGACACTGATCAGCATTGGCGATATCCCCTCTCAGTCTTCTCTTCTCCAGGCTGAACAGACCCAGGTGTCTCAGCCTTTCCTCATCAGAGAGATGCTCCATTCCCTTGGTCATCTTCATAGCCCTTTGCTGTCCCCTCTCCAGTAGTTCCCTGTCCTTCTTGAACCGAGGAGCCTAGCACTGGACAGAATACTCCAGATTCAGCCTCACCAAGGTGGAGTAAAGGGGAAGGATGACCTCCCTCCACCTGCTGGCCACACTCTTTTTAGTGCACCCCAGGATGCCACTGGCCTTCTTGGCCACCAGGGCACATTGCCGGCTCATGGGCATCCTGTTGTCCACCAGGACTCCCAGGTCCCTCTCTGCAGAGCTGCTTCCCAGCAGGTCAGCCCCCAACCTGTACTGGTGCGTGGGGTTATTCCTGCCCAGGTGCAGGACCCTACACTTGCTCTTGATGAACTTCATTATGTTCGTCTCCACCCAGCTCTTCATCCTGTCCAGGTCCCACTGAATGGTAACTCAGCCTTCTCGAGTGTCAGCCACCCCTCCCAGCTTCATGTCATCAGCAAACTGGCTGATGGCACGCTCTGTCCCCTCACCCAGGTTGCTGATGAATACATTGGACAGGACTGGACCCAGTACTGACCCCTGAGGAACACCACTAGTCACAGGCCTCCAACTGGACTCTGCTCCACTGATCACAACCCTCTGATCTCTGCCTGCCAGCCAGTTCTCCATCCACCTCACAGTCCACTCATCTAACCCACACTTCCTAAGCTTGCCTAGGCGAAATTGAATGTTTGCCTCTGCTAAAATCCTTCTGGACCCTAACAGTAACGAAATAGGTGCTGCAGTGGTTTGGCGAAGTAATTTCTTGCATGACGTGTGAGTTTAGTATCCTGGCGTAAGGATCCATCCCTGCAATTGCATCCTCTCACCTCAGTGCTGGACCATGACAATACTATAGCCTGGAGGTCTGCCAGTCCTTGAAGCTGCCCCCACCAGCAGCCCTTGCCTACGCTGATGCTGAACTGCATTTAAGGCAGCCCCAGGCTTTGTTTCAAGGCGCGTTAAATGAAGCGTTTACGATTAGGTGTTGCTGATGCTTCAGGTTTGGAGAAGTGCCACAGCGGTGTTTGCTCAGCTTTAAAAGCATTAAGTATTCCTGTGCGGTGGGTAGATAACGGGGGCCTTGCTCCCTCAATGCGAGCAGAATCTCGCTCCTCGCTCAGCGCAACCACTGTCTCACCGAGGCACTGCTGCATTCACCCGTTTCTTGGCCCAAAAATGCGGTTGCTCCCAAGGAAATGTCCACCCTCCGGTATCCACCTTTTTGCTGAATTCAGGGGTTCAAATGCAGATTTTGGAGCATATCTTTAAAAAAAGCAACAAACTAAAATATCCCAGTTATAACCGCCTACCACTGAGCACCCAGGGAAGGTTTGGGGTCTGCTGCTTCTCCTGACCTTCTGGGCAGCGGTTGGGAGTGATGCACAGTTATAACACTAGATTTTTTCCCTATCAAAGGGATGTTTCTGTCTTTAGTGTGCCATCCTATCTCATCAGTCGTAAGGAATCAGTAAGATTTGATCATCAGTGACATTAGATTTCAGACTCAATGCCAGCGTGCCACCAAGCACCTTGGGCTCCACAGGGAAACAATGTGAAATAATTCAGTGACCAAACAAATGCCTCCCCCTTGAAATTGTGACAGTGGGGGGAGCAGATCAGCTCCAAAAAATGAAGCGTCATGCATCTTCATGTGACTATCACTAAAAAGGAGTTATGAAAAAGTCTCTCTGGGGAAAAGAGAGCAGCAGGAGATGTTACCTGAGCGCAGATAACGGAGGAGTCTGATGACAAGTGAGCAAGACTGGAAATTCTTGCTGGGGAGGAAAAGCCATCTGCTCATTAGATGAAATGCAGGTGGTCAGTGGGGTTACATGTGGGAATAGAAGAGTTTGGGATGGAAAGCCAGTCTCCAAGCCCCATTTTGGGGTAGAAACTGGCTGCGCTTCCACCAGGTTGACCCACGGGCGTGGGGAAACATGTCAACACATACAGAGACAGAGGACCCATGAAAAGCCATTCAGATGCCAAAGGAGTTGGGATTTTAGCATAATTTTTGGAAGACCCTCACGTTGTGCAAGAATGGCAGCTGTGATGTTTTTCTTTTCTGTCTTCCTCACTCCAGGGCAGATTTTGCTCAGAAGAGGAAAAGTCATCAAAAGAGATGTCATGTATGTTTGTGTTTCCTCGAAAGCCTCTTGAGAGGCATAGTTGAGGACCCCAAGAGCAGTAAGACATAATTGCTTCCTTTTCCATAATCACACCAGCAGCGGGTTGCCTGTTCAAGGGTTTCCCTCAGCTTGCCAGGTGGGATTAGGGAAAAGCACTTCCAGCTCAAGAAAAATGATACTTGAGCAGACGTTGCCCCTTCACATTAATTACTTACAGCCCCAAAGACCCTAAGGTGGGCCCTGGAAGTGCTACAAGAAGTTTCCTGCGTTGCACAGTGAGAGGTTAATGGCAAATCTCCACCTCAGCTGTGAGAAGTCTTGCTGGCTGTGGCAGGAGATCAGTAGCTGTCCATTAGCATAGTAATGAAGCCATTAAAAACATCTTTGATTTCAGGAGGAGAAGGGTGCCCTGCTTAGGACCTCTTGGGGGGGTGGGGTGAGGGGCACTTCTCTCCCTTTTGAAGTAGGGAAGATTTTAATTTTGCATTGGGCTTTCCTTGACCATTGCTGGGGAGGCTGAGGGGAGAAGGGGGTGGGAACTCAGGAGGACATGGTTCTGGAAACCACCAATGCTTTCAAACAGACACTGTCCACATCCATTAAAAATGGCTTGACATGCCACAGTAGGCAGATGTTCCTAGGCTCCATGCAGCCCCAAAGTCACATGAGTTTTGGTAGGTTACCTTCTGGCCTGTCATCAGCCAGGTGGGGAGGGTTCATCTGCATTACACCTGGGAAGGGGACCTCAATGATGTTTCCAGTACCCTGGTTGTCCCCTTAGCTTTCTGTATTGGAGCTTTTTCCTCTGAATCCTTGAGCGGATCCTTGGGAGTGGGTCCGTCTCAACCACAACCCCTCTTTTACCTTCCTTAGTTCATGTGACTCTCCCTGGCAGTTTTCTCAGGCGTTTTAACTAAGGTTATACTGCTGGGCTGAATCTACAAGAAGCCCTGGAGCTTGTAGAGCTGGGCCCATAGGAGCTGAGCCACACGTAAGACAGACTTGTATGCGGGTAGGAAGGAAAGCAGAGGCTGTCCCAGAGTAAAAGGTAATGAGAAGAATTTTTTTTTTTGGGGGGGGGAGGCAGCGGAAAATAGAGAGCTATGGATATAGAGGTGCTTTCCATCAGAATGACCTGGTTTTGGGTGCTGGGGTGGTGAAGGAGCCTCTGTGACTCCCCGTATCTGGAGATGGTGCTGGAGGTTTTGCTGTAAGTCCTTGTTCCCAGAGGCTATGTTGGTTTTTTTTCACGTAACCGTGTAAGTCATATGCAGACCTTTGCTGGGGGCTAGGACTTCAGAAACATAAGACCTCATCTCAGCTTTTGTTGCGTGGAGCTGTGATCTACAATATAAGGATATTTGCCTTCTCAAGCCTTGACAAACTGTAAAAATAGTGATGGGGTTGCGTGTTCATAGTTCAACTGTAATGTAGATGCATCTGTGATGCCAACAACCCCTCCCTGCTTGGTAGTGCTGAAAACATCTCCCAAGTCCTCTGTTTGCTTGGTGGGAATACCCAGGTTAGCCTGACCATACTGCGCTCCGGGTGTGCGGACACCTGGGTGCAGTGGCCCTCTGGTTAGTGGCCTGCCCACTGCAGGAGGATGATCTTCTGGCAATGGAGGAAGAAATGGGCTATTGCTAAAAGGACTTGAAATTTTCTGAAGTGGGTTCTAGATTCAGTAGGGCACATATACGTTATTAGGGAGGGTTATGTGTGTGTACTAGGAGCCATGAGTTACACATTGTGTTGAACACCATTACAAGTCATTATAGTTCTATAAACATCGTTATGCTCGCTTTCCCCAGAATGAATCTGCGTGCTGTAGTGCTACTGTGGTCTATAATTATAAACAATTCCATTTAAGTCTTAACAGTTTTGAAAAACAATCCTATGTTTCAGCACCCTGCAGCATACCCTGCTGGAGAATTGCTTCTAGGCTGTGAAGGGATTTCTATTGGAGTAAACAGCCCGTGTACATGTATATTTTTATACATATATATATAAAACCCACTTAGCCCCAATTCCAAAATTGACATTAGGTGGAAAACAAACTCTTCAAAAACTGGCATGAATGGGGTTTCTGCATCCCCATCCTTCACGCTGGGGAGCCTTTAGCCTCTTGCGTTGCCATTTTTTTTCCTCATTGTGGCTGAGGCATTTCTAATTTGATCATGCCACAGAGAAGTGGCAGTGATTTGCCACTGGCACACCTTGTGCCCAGAGGGCATTGGATGGTACTGCTGCCAAAGAAGATTGAATAAATTATAGAAGTTTTCTGTCATAGAATCAGAGAATGGTTTAGGTTGGAAGGAATCTTAAAGACCATCTAGTTCCACCCCACTACAATGGGCAGGGACACTTCCCACTAGACCAGGTTGGTCCAAACCCCGTCCAACCTGGCCTTGAACCCTTCCAGGGATGGGGCAGCCACAGCTTCTCTGGGCAACCCCGGCCGGGGGCTCACCACCCTCACAGGCAACAATTTCTTCCTCAGATCTAATCTCAGTCTCCCCTCTTTCAGTTGGAAGCCACTAACCCTCATCCTATTACTACATGCCCCTGTAAAAAGTTCCTCTCCAGCTTTCCTGGAGGCCCCCTTTAGGTACTGGAAGGGGCTCTAAGGTCTCCCTGGAGCCTTCTCTTCTTCAGGCTGAACAATCCCAACTTTCTCAGCCTGTCCTCAGAGCAGAGCTGCTCTAACCTTCTGATCATCTTTGTGGTCCTCCTCTGGACCCCCTCCAACAGGTCCATGTCTTCCTTATGTTGGGACCCCCAGAGCTGGACACAATATTCCTGGTGGTGTCTCCCCCGAGCGGAGCAGAGGGGCAGAATCCCCCCCCAGCCCTGCTGCCCACGCTGTGGGGATGCAGCCCAGGGGGCAGGGAGGTTCTGGGCTGCCAGCACATGGTGCCGGCTCCTGGTGAGCTTCTCCCCCACCAACACCCCCAAGTCCCTCTCCTCAGGGCTGCTCTCCAGCCATTCTCCACTCAGCCTGGATTTGTGCTTGGGATTGCCCCAACTGATGTTCAGAACCTTGTACTTGGCTTTGTTGAACTTCATGAGGTTGGTGCAGGCCCACCTCTCAAGCCCGTCCAGGTCGCTCTGGATGGCATCCCTTCCCTCCAGCATCTTAACTGCTCCACACAGTTTGGTGTCATTGGCAAACTTGGCAAGGGTGCACTCAATCCCAACATCCGTATGACAACCAAGATGTTAAATAGTACCAGTCCCAGTACTGACCCCTGAGGAACACCACATGTCACTGCTCACCACTTGGACGTCAAGCCATTGACCACAACTCTTTGAGTGCAACCGTCCAGCCAGTTTCTTATCCAATGAGCATTCCATCCATCAAACCTGTATCTCTCCAATTTGGAGATCAGTATGTCATGTGGGACAGTGTCAAATGCTTTGCAAGAATCAAGGTGGATGACGTCTGTTGCTCTCCCCTTATCCACCGACTCTGTGTGCCTGTGGCTTCAAGATAAATCTGTGGTCATAAGTATTCCTTTGATTTATGATAATTTGATATGAGCTGTGTTTGTGTAAGGCTAATGTTTGGATATTGATCAAATATCGACACTATTCTGGTCCATAAATGTTCTCCTATTCCCCTGCTTGCAAGTCCAATGTCTTTTGTAACGTAGTATGTGAGCCTGCTCCGGTTACAACTTCTGCAGTCTCGTGGGCTTTCTGCAAGTGCTACTGATGGGGTTCACAAGGGAGAAAAGCATAAATAATAGTTTTGTAATTCCATTCTTGTTCCCTGGTGTGATGCCAGCCTGAATAATCATAATGCGGAAGCTGAGTCCCATACGTGACTGCAGGTAACTGTGCAACATCAGGCGCATGAAGCCCGCGTGCTCCTAATCTCTCTGCTCCATGGCGGTTTCTAAAATCCGTGTCAAAAAGTAATTGCAAAGAAATGATTTAAAACAGGAGCTGGTGGCAACACTGACTAGGAAAATGTTTTTGTTTCCTCACTGTGAGAAGTGTGTCTTAATTCTCTACCTGCTGACATGTCTTTCCCTTTGGCGAACAATTTTTCAAAAGATGTCACTACACCCAAATGCTTGGGAAATTAATTGAAAGTTATGCTCAGCTGTTTTTAGTTATACTGATTATTTCCCAACCTGCTTCCTGACTTCCCTCCTCCCCCGGTTTATGCAGTTTCTTGATACTAATGGTGCAACCTCTACTCAGTCTTGGAAAAAGACAGGTTTATAGGCCTAATAACACCATGTACTTTAGAAGTAAGCAATAAAAAGTTTTGGGGTTTTTTTTCAGAAAACAAAGTCCTCCTACTTAAGTAGGAGAATCTGAAGGCAAACCTTGAAGTATTAAGTTTTAAGGTTCATGTAATGCAGGTTAAAAAAAAAAATTCCTTTGTGCAAAATGTTGTGGGTAAGTTGCCCTTCATATGAAAATAAAGAAGGTGGCTAGTTCATAATTTTCAAGGGTCATGACTTTCACAAAAGGGAATGAAACAATATTTATTTGAAAAGAAAACTTCTGAATACGTACTTCATGGGCAAAATAGAGCTGTGACAATAAAAATGTAGTGATCTGTGTGAATATTTCTATACCATGAGAGTGTAAGTACAGTTAAAATCTGGTTTTTACTTTTTGGTTATTTTCCCCCCGTTCCCTCTGCAGCAAGCTGATGTTAAAAATTATTTGATGTGGGAATGGCTTTCTCTAAGCTTTGACTTCCAATCAGCTCTTACTTCACCTTTAAGTACGTTCTAAAGTAATAGGATGTTCTAAAGTAATAGGACATTCTAATAGCAATGGCTTGCATTAAATATAAGTGAAAAGTAATAGTTGGATTTACTGTATAAATCACTGACAGTAACTAATCTAATGCTGTTGGGACTTGTTAAAATAATATACTTAAAACTCTCTCTCCCAGCTGAAACCAAAGCTCACAAAACAAATAATAAGACAGAAGTTTCCTTTTTTTTTTTTTCCATTTCAGGACAAATAAGTGACATGGAAAAGACAGGACTTGCACAGTTATTTGCCTATTTGTTTTGGAAGGACACCCTGCACAAGGTTGCATGAACTCAACATGCTGCAGCCTGCACGGGTACCTACAGCATTTAACCTACTTTTAATACAGGGGAGAGGAGGTGCACAGAATCACTGGGGTTGGCAGGGACCTCTGGATATCATCTGGTCCAACCCCCCTACCAGAGCAGGTCCACCTACAGCAGGTTGCACAGGATGGCGTCCAGTCAGGTTTGGAATATCTCCAGAGTCAGAGACTCCACCACCTCTCTGGGCAGCCCGTGCCAGTGCTCTGCCACCCTCAAAGGAAAGAAGTTCCTTCTCACGTTCAGATGGAACTTCCTATGGTCAAGTTTGTGCCCGTTCCCTCTTGTCCTGACTGGGGGTTTCTGCAGCTCCGGGGAGATCCTGAAGCATTGGTTGAAATAAAGGTCTTCAATAGCGTGTAGACCTCAGTTGTTGGGCTCTAATACAGGTATAACTTCAGGATCCTGGTAGCTTCCTTGAGGGCTTGTCTTGGGACGAAGGTTTGAACGAGGGGAACACAACATAGCTTGAAACGGCCATTGCCAGACGTTACAAACTAAAGCGATAAAATGTGGTTTGTTGGTGTGGCCAAGGCAGGAGAAAGGAAAGCATAGCTTTATCCATGTGGCTATAAACCCTCCTAAGGAAAAAGACATTTCTAAGGACAAATAACATGCCATTGAATGAGGGTTTTTGTTCTGTTTGGAGCAAGAGGTTTCTCGTTAAATACTGCAGCTTTCTCCTGGTACTCGTGTGAGCCCATGAAACGGTGCACACCCTCTTCAACAACAAACCAGCAGGGATTGATTAACATCAATCCAAAATCCTACCTGGTAAGGGAAAGCTGGTGGTGAGAGGGAAATCTCCCTGCAGTTGGGCCCAGGTGTAAAGAAGAGGGGCTCAGTGCCACTCTTCTAGTTTTTTTGGGAGGGGCAAATAGTGAGCTGTGCACCTAAATGGAAGAGGTAGGAAAAGTAGTATTGATCTTGGGATATAAGAGCATCAATAAAAGAAATGGTAGCACTTTGCATAAAATACTAGGCAAGACTAGGTAGGAGAGATAGCAAGGAATGAGGCTTGGAGGCATTTTATGTTTATTTTTATATATAAATATAGCTTTAAAAAAAAAAAAAGGTATTGGTGGACCTTGGAGACTCTTTCTTACTGCTGGGAGACTAGGCAGGAAAATGAGATGTTTCTAAGTAGCAGGTTGGCACTTGTAAGCCAGACCGAACCTGTAAGCTGAGTCTTTTACCTCTTCTGAGCCTTGGCCGCCTGGGGAGGCAAGAGCAAACAGTTTGGGATGCTGTTTTCTTCCATGTGGTTTTTGCTTTTTTCCACTTGTGTTTTTCTTCAAAGACCATTTCATAACTCCTGTGTCAGCCTGGTGAATGCAGGCACGTGGAATATTTCCCAATTCCACTCCAGTAGTCATGTTTCCATGACTCATTGTACCTTTGTAATATGTAATAATTTTCTTCTGAAAAGTGTTTCTGTAGCATATTGAATTCAGGTGCGCTTTATTATGTTGTGGTAATCCAGAAAAGCACTCAGGACATTTTGAGATCATTAAAGCACCAAGTACAAAAGTTTATAAAGCAGGAACAGAACTGTCACCTGCCATTCAGGAATGAAATCATGGCTGTGATAGGCTTTGGTGTCCTGACTTGGGCTTTGTAAGTCCCTCATTTATTAATTCATTTAGAAATAGAAGGAAAGAAGAGTGGCCTGTTCACGTTGTGGAGGGAGGGAAAGAAGAACAAACATTGGGAAGCGTCATTTATCTTCAAGGCATGTTGCACCAGGAGGGGGGAGTGTGGCCCCATTCTTTCTCTGCAGAAGGAGCAAAATTATTTGCCTGGGTTTGTATTTGGTAACGCACATCAAAGTAGAAGTGAGCCTAATCCAAATGCAAAGATAAATGCAAGGCCGTTAATTAGCCATCAGGATAGAGAAGTAAGTGAGAAATGGGGAAATTGGGTTTTCTTTGGACTGACACTGCTATTGTGCATTTTTATGAGTGCCCAAAATCATTCTTTTTGGTTTTGTGTTTCCTCTCTGGGAGCTACCTCAAAAGTTGCACCTGGTGCACAAGAGAAAAAACCCAGCAGGTTGAAACTGCACATCTATTCTTATTTGGCAAATTTCTTGTGGGGTTCCTGCAGTGTAACTGTGGCCAGCCTTGTGTAGGACAGAGAGGATGCTCTACCTTCCGCGAGGAGCCTGTTGCCACCTCTCCCTTTTCTGTCACTGATTTTCCTCGTGGCAGGAAGAAACGGATCAAGGTCAACTTTGGCTGCTCTCGCTCGGGCAGAGGTGCTGTGGAGTAGATCAGGACTATATGGTCTCTCCCTTGCTGTGTGTCAATGGCCTGTACCGAATCCCCTTAGGGATGAAAGAGGGGGGGAAAAAAGGCTATGAGAAGAATGGCAAAATGAAGTAAAAAAAAAAGTTCCTGTGACTTGAAGGATATGGGAAATTGCAAGAGGGTGCTGAGTGTTACCGGGAAAGGAAAGCACGGAGCTGCAAACTGGTGGTCCAGCTCTGTAGGTACCATAAAAATTACTCACCTATACAAATTGCAGAGATGCCAAACTGTGTTATGTGCCACTCTGACTCCACTGCCCCACAAAATATAGGCGGCCCAGTGGTGGAGGCTTAGATACCTATCTCTGGTCCAGCAGCCTTGAAGTGTTAAGAAGCAGAATTACTGCTGGCCAAGAAATAAATTTCTTGAAGTATTTCTCTGTCTTGTTCTTCTATTTTTCCCTCTTTCTTTTCTTACCCTCAGTGATTTGCCAGGTGGTTTGTTTTCTGGTGCATTTGGTTTTGATGATGGGTGGCCTTGAGCTTCAGGCTTAGGGTCCTCCTGTCAGAGGCTTGTTGGGTACAAGACCTCGTTGGAGCCCGGATTAGAAGCAGGAAGGCGTGTTTTTTCTTTGGGACATTACAAAAAGTCCTTCAGGTCCAAATCATGAGGCTTGGCCCCTCCGCCTGCTCTAAATGTGAACTTCCCTGAGGGCTTGGGTTTGGATCCAGCTGGCAAAATCGTGGCGTTGTTGTTCAGTGGGGCTGCCAAGCTGTCCCCGAGTTCAGGTGGGTGGCTGGGCTGGTCCTCTGCATCAGGCCAAATCTGAACAAAACAGGGTCTGTGATGCAAGGTAGAGGTGTTTATTTTTGGATCTGTGACTGCTGACCACTAACAGAGTAAATATTTAATATAATAGAACGGAAAAATAGACTAATCTGAGTAGTTTAAGCGGGCCTATGTCACTTCAACATAGGTGTAAGGGGTATTTTTTTTTTTGTCCTTTTGAAACATTTGTTTTATTTAATTATTTTTTAAAATGAGTCTGGGACCCTGTTAGCTTTTGGGGTGTTGCAGTTTGCTTTGCTGTCTAAAATGAGCTCTACCAGCTGATTGGCCGCCAGCACCCTCCCCAAAGCTGCCCTGCATAATGATGTATGGGAAATGTATTCATTTTGAAGTGGTGTTTTTTAAACAAACCCTTTTCAGCTGCGGCCAAGCTTCATCCTTCAAATATTTCCATGCCTAGAGACATGGTGTTTCTTTAAAATAAATACAAACTGACGGCACCGGTCCAGAGTCTATTCCTTCCATTTTGTCTAAGCTGTGAGTAAGAAACCAGGATCAAGGTTAGCTCTTTTTCAAGTTCACTGTAAATATAAACCAACAGTTTACTGTTATGTCAAGCAGGATAAAGCTGCGGGGATTTAAGAAGTGTTTTGGGCTTTGTGGGGTTTTTCATATAGGTCTCTGAGGCCAGTGAATTCTGTAAGGTCTAACGTGTAGGTCTGAATCCATACTTCTCCCAGCTGGACTTGTTAATTGAAAGCTTGGCTTCTCCCTGACAGAAAGTGCTTTTTCAGCTCTGCTTTTTCATATAACACCTCTGTCCCTGCCAACTCTTTATCTCCTGGAGATAACTGCTGGACGGTGCCATGGGCAGGAGCACCCAGCCTGGAGCAAGAAGATGGAGTGAGGTGGGGGGAAAGTAGGGAGAAGCCCCGGTGTAGGCAATGTTGGACACCCCTTCTTTTTGCAATGGGCCCCGCTCCACTGCAGCACTTGCTGTTGTTTCTGATTACTGCCGTGGAGGGGATGGTGCAGGACCCCAGTGTAGGTACGGTGTTGCTAGAAAAACTAAAATATGTAAAAATGGCATCTACCTTACAAGCTTTCCTGGCCGCTTCACTTCTGGCTGCTCTCATTGCGAGCAGAGATACCATCTTTCACTCAAGAAATGGCCTCCCCTGAAGTCTGGACATTTTAAGAAAGTTTTGGCTTTGGCAACTTTTCATTTTTCCAATGGAAAAGTGGCTTATCAGGCACCTCCAGGCTAACTTTCTGCTGGAGCTGTCATAAGAGATGTCCACCCTTCCTGGCAAACCTTGCTAGCAACATTTATGTAATGTGCTGCTTTGCTTTTTTTTCCCCCCTTTGAAAGCAGCCAAACTTGTCACAAAACTTTTCGCAGCTGGAAGTTGCTGGAAGTCTTTCTAGTGCTCGCTAACGAATTTACAATTTTGAGATAATACATAGCCCTGGGTATTGGTTAGAAATGGCATGTTCCAGATATTTTAATTACTGATTTGTATGTCCGGGGAAAAAAATGCTCAGATACCATGCAGCTAAGCAGTGTATGTATCAATTCTGAATTGTAAACAAATATTCTCCCTGAGGCCATAATTTTTTGGCAGTTTACCAAAAAAAAGAAGTGAGGTTTGAACAGGAACATATTAAGCTGCTCTAGAAAGCTATCAAAATATCTCCGATAGTTTGGGATGGCATGGGGCAGCACTACCTCCCCCTTCCCGAAACTGGGCAGACCTCTCCTTCCATTGGAGTCCAGCAAGATTTCGGATTTGAGAAGAAATAGCGTCCAAAGGGATCTCTGGAGGTGACAGGACCCAACTGTTGCTCAAAGCAAATTCAGGTTTTTGTCCCATTTGTCAATTCTGTTGTGAAAAAGTTACAAATGGAACAAAGCAGCATGTTCATAGGCTCTTTGGTTACTTCTCGAACCTTGCCAGAGACTTCCTGCTGCTGAAGTGTTGGGTGTTTGAATATGGGTGCCGTGTTTCCTGGGGAGGATGTTCGGTACCACATTACCTGTGGGATTGCTTGAATAGCTCTTTAAACATATTCTGGGTCAAAATATAAAATGTGTGTGGTGATGCTCTGTTCTAAGGCATATTTTTTTAATCTGAAAATACCAACTGTAATTGATGCACAGTCATACAAATGAGTATTAGCTTGAAGTTAAGGAGTACATATTTGCAAGAGTTTCTTCTCTTGTCAGAGAAGAAACTTTATTCTATGAAACAAAATTAAAAAAAAAAAAAAGAACTAGGAGAGTAAGAATTTCTCTTTCTAGGAAAAAAAGGAAGGGTAGGACAAGACTTCAAACCCCCCAAATATTCTAACACATAGGGAGTAGCAAAATGTCCTGTCCCTGGAAAGTAAGACTTTGGTTGCCTTGTCTCAGTCTCTACTGTACATTACACACTTTCTCCTGCAGAGATAACTAAGTGCTGGCATGGGTTGCTGAAAGCAGTTGTGGAGTCTCGGCCACTGCCATGTCCCTTGGACACCTACTGGCATCAGACAGGGTAGCCCAGGGATAAATGGTTGCCAGTTTCCATCGAGGTGGTGAGCGTGGCCATGGGGCTTAACCTCTGCAAGACGGGTACCTGGACTACCTCTGTGAATGGCTGGGCTCTACTGAGGCTCTTCATGAACAGAAGGAATAAAACCTGGGCCTTTCGCAAGGTTGGGAAGCCCTGGAGACCACTTCTGGAGGTGTTTTCTGGACCTACACTTTGATTTCCAAGGAAGCTACTAAAAAGCTGGTTAATCTAAATAGACCTGGACTAGCCCACAAATTGTTAGACCCTTTCTGGATCAGCCACCAGAAAAGTTCACTTTAATTCTGGATAATTTCCACCCCAGCTCTGCTTCAAAGCAGTCACCAAACTGGGTCTTGAGCCAGTTCTACAGCCCCTTGCGGCAACAAGCAGAATAACTTTACGTTTAAAGTATGGTTGGGGCCAACTCCACTGATTTCATCCCAAAGTGTGCTAGGGTTTGCTGCTGCTCTGGGTGACACGGGTAGGTTTTTACAGGGTGTTAGCGCAGAGCCAAGGCAGCCGGCAGCATGCTAGCGACTCTTCTGCTTTACTCATCATCAAAAGAATTCAGCTTGCTTCCACTTGCAAGCCTGGCCCTCGAGGACAGAGCTGGGTGGAAAACTTTGCTTTCTGGTTCAGCCGGCAAACAAAAAATGTGTACTTTTGGTCAACTGGAATAATTGTGTATGTGTTGCCTTTCCCCTTCCCCCCCGCCTTGTGGAATGAAGAAACCTGAAATTCCTTTTGGGTTGACTCAGCTGTTGGGACTGTCTTAAGATAAAACATTGCATTTTTCAAAAATATCTTTTTGAAAAAGGGTTAATCAATTTTAGTCAATACTGGATGATTGTATTTTTCTCCTTTTTTCCCCTCTTTTTTTTTCCTCCTTGTTGAAGGTCTTCATGGCATATTGCGGTGGCCTAATTTCATTTTTTTAATGGAATGTTTCTGCATGTCAAGAAGGAAACCTTATTGAGGTTTGTTGGAGAGGGGGAAACCTGATTAATGGCAAATGAATGCAATCTCTAAAGACTTTACTGTTCTGTAACTGCACCACCACTAGTCCAGGAAGAACCACAGACAGACTTGTGGACCTGGAAGGAGACCATCAGCTCTGAGCTGAAAGTGGCCATGAAGTCAGACCTCAAGTGCAGTGGTTTAATTTTTTTCGTGGAATCAATCGGGTTTGATTTTCTTGGGTTTTTATCTCTTCTTGTTAACACTACTGTCACCTCTTGCAGGCGAGAAATGTCAGAAAAGTCACCATGAAGGGGTAAATATCTTCTGCTCTTAAATATCTCCTTGTGATGGGAAGATGGCCTGACCTGAATTTTTCTCTATTATTAAATTCGCCTGCATTTTCCTATGGAATAGCCTCTTAGTCTGAATTAGCTTGTCTAGGTGTTATCGCTGGCAGTACCAGGCAAGGGCAGGCAGCATATTTTCTCTCCACAAGAGAACTGAAGACTTTCTATCTGTTGTTTACCATTAACTTTTCTACAGGCTATAACGTGCCATCCTTGTAACTACCCCCCAATTATCGAAACCTTCTACAGAAAGATGCTGGTACAAAAATTCGACCGGAATATTCAAAATCAGTGCTACTATAAAACTAGGTTTAACACAGCTGTGGGAACAAATTTCAATCTTTTTATTCATCTAGTAGTTGTAAAAATCGTGAGGAAGGGTGGGATCTTAATTTTTCATAGCATACATAACTTTTTCAGTGTAAATGTAAGTTCAGTGTAAATGTAAGTACAGTGTGTATATTTATTGTAACCTTAGATCAGTCTAATGTGTCCGAAAGTTCTATTTTTTTCAGAAGTGCCAATATTGTAAGAATTTAGTGAGGTCCCTGGGATGTGGCTCCTTGCAAGTCCTCAGAAACAGTCGATTATCTGCTGTGCAGCATTGCCACAGATCAGATGTCTATTTTTTTTTCCCACTAGATTTTTTTTCCTCTGGGCATTTTGAGCTTTGCAGAACTATCTCCCCTTGCAAAGGGAATGTATTTCCCTTTGGGTCTGGCTCTCCATTCCTCTTGCTCAACAAACCCTTTTTCTTTTTTTTTTTAGTACATTTTCTGGAATCAACAAATAATTGTATTCCAGAAATAGCACAGATTTTTTTAATATGTAAGCAGGATCATTCAGTTTATATCGGATGAAACTTTTATGCTGTTGAATATGAGGTGTATATATAAGATAGAGCACAGAAAGTAAAAGTGTTTATCCTGAAATTGCAGAATGTTACCTGGGTTTCTAAAAGTGGTCTTGCAGGAATGTCCTAAATAATAAAACAGGAGAAATATTCAAGGTATTCAGTAACCCTACCTGTTATTTAGCAGTATTGAAACTCTGTTTCGCTTCTTATCCCTGACTGAATAGTTGGGCCATGCTGTGTTTGCCACAAGGTTGGCTCCTCTCAGGTCTTGTGGAGATGGAACCAGACTTGAATCCAGGGGAGAAAAAAGTCATTACGTTAATTATGGAAATAGGAAATGCGCACAGCAAAACGTCAGTGGTTACCAGGCTGTAGCGGGCTGTGCTAGGTAGGGCTACTGCTCACTCTTCTGAAATGACCCACTTTTAGCTGCCTATAAACTTGCCAGATGTAGGCTGGATATTTTCCACTCAGCCTGAGATGGAGTAGTGCTGTGGGAGGATTTGATTTGAGAGGCGTCGAAGGGAAAAAAAAAACAAACAACCCCCCAAAAAAACCCAACAACAACAACAACCAAAAAAACACCACCAACAAAACAAAACAAAACAAAACCCCAGAAAAGCTAGAGAGAAGCAATCTTGACCACCGTCAGCCATGCTTATTGCACTTCCATCCAGGAGCTGTGCAGCACCTCTTGGCTTTGAAACAAGATGGATGTAGAGGTGGTGGCTGATTTTTATTTTTATTTTTTTAAGCTTACAGGCTGCACCACCGAGTCTCCCAGGATGCTGTGATTTGACTGACTTTTTGGTTTTTTTCTTGTGTCTGAAATATTCATCAATTTGTGTACCTTGCTCTCTTGTCCCCTAAGCTCCTCTCTCAACTTTTTAAAGTTTTGGTGGGGCAGAAAGATATGAAGGACACTCAGTGTCGTCCTGCTGGGTGGGGTTGAACAAGCTGGTTTTAAGATGCTGCTGTAGATAGTGGGAGAATATGAACCTGTCTGGGATGAGTGGAGCTTTGTGATGTTTCTGGTTTGCAGGGAAAACAAGAAGGCAGGAAAGTTCCTGAGCAGGACACGAGGGCTTTGAGATTTTTTTGGAGTTAGAGAGATGGTTTGGAGGTGCCTTCTGATTAAGCACTCTAAAGCAAAGCTGAGGAGAGACAGGTAAGAAGGTCGTTGCTTCAATATGGAAGAAGCCGCAAAAAATTTGCCAAATTGAAGGAATAGGTGAGAATAGTTTGGCCTGTTTTCTCCACGAGCATTTGCAATTCCTAGCCCAGAGTAAATTTGGGAGAAACAGGCCCCCTGTAACTTGCAGGGGCAGAGCAAAAGCAAAAAGTACAAGGGTCTGGCTGCGGGGTGCAGAAGGTGGCAGCACCAGTGGTGCATCCCGCAGGAGCAAGCCCAGATCCAAGCAGTGTCTGACTTCAGCTGGAGTTGCCACTTTTGTAAGGAGCTAAAGCTAAAGCCAAGCGCGGGTTATCAGGATGGTGTATTCCCATAAAAGAAGCAAATCTATATGTTCTGCATAGAGTAGAAAAAATTGTTTGCCTGCTGGGGAGATGATACGTAGCAATAGTTGTTCCTCCTGAGGAACAACTCGGGGCAGCCTGGTTGCTCCAGGGCAACCACCTCGCAGGACAGGACACACCTGGACGGTGAATGGGACCCTCGCAGCCCGGACATAGGATGCTGGTGGGCACATTCTTCTGAAATCAGAAGATACAGGACAGGGTTTGGAGTGGGAGTGCCTGAGCTGAATGCAGTATATGCATCATACGGTGCAAGTCAGCTATCATCCAAAGTTCTGCAAAGATCATATTTTTTTCAGGGATACAGCAGACAGCACGTTGGACACTGAATCCCATTAAAATGGGAGTGCAGGGGTGCTGGCAAGACTGTGATCACGTTAACTGCTTGGCACTAAGCAAATGCGCTTTGATTTACAAACTAAAATTAGGGTATATTAGACCCTAAAAGAGTTCTGCCTGCATCTAAATGACCTCTGGAAAAAAATGGGGCTGTACTAGATATCTAAGATATTCAGGTGATTTAGACCTGGAAATTCTCCTGCAGAAAGATATTACGAGCATCAACCCAAAAAATCCCAACTAGGCTGAGGACTTCCCAGGCTTCTGCAACGCAGGTACCATTTAGAGTAGCACATCTCCTCCTTGGGTGACTGCAGCGTAAGGAGAATTAATGTAACAGGGATCTTGCGTGTGGGCAACAAGGGCTTTCTGCCCAACACTTACTTTTGAGGCTAGTGGGGAATTTCAGTGGAAAAAGGGATTTTCATAGTATCTTTTAAAGGTAGGTGCAGAACATAGCTCAGCACACGCACCGTTGAGTGTAGGTTCACTCAGAGTGTTGTTTCCCATGCTTCAAACTGATATGTGATGAACTTATGGTGTAGGGGGGGAAAAAAAAATATTTTTTTACTAACAAGAGTCCAGTTACAATAGGAAAATCTCTGCCAAAGACCTGAAGTCAGTTTGAAATCTGCTTTGTGGATCTTTGGAAATTGTTTCTAAGGGGCCCTGACTTCAGTGGAGAAGGGGTATGGAGAGGGGGGGAAAAAATAAGATTTCTAAAATAATGCAGCTGGTTCCATCACCTTGGTAGTTTTTTTTCTTAATATATGCATAAACACAACTTTATCCGGATGGTAAAGAGTCACTCTGAATAGCAATTCTCTCCTGTCCTTTTACTTTGAAAAACAGACAGCATCGTCTCTAGGCTGATGAATAAGGTGGTTCATGGGAGCAAAGCGTGCTTATCTAGCTGTTTTCAGGCGCTAATATGGGAAGCAGGTGATGCATAAAATGCTCAAATGATGAACAAATTGACCAAAGGAAAAATACTAATTTATACTTAAAAAAAGGCACCTGGTTGTGTTGGTTTTGCTGCCTGTGCTGAGCCGGTCTGTACTACAGATGCTGCCTTGGTGTTAGGTACCTCTTGTTGAACTTGTGCTTTCATCTTGAACAGAAAGTATAAAAAAGGTAATAAATTTAGGTTTGGACTTCAGGTAAAAAAAACAGAAAACATTGCTTCTGAAGACAGTTTGTGACAACTATATATTCTTGCTATATGCAAGATGTTTCAGCAGTAATTTCGGTAGCATCCACCCCACTTCTCAATTTTCACTGCAAATTTTTGCTAGATTTAAAGAAAAAAAATTGATTCCCCAACTGTAACTCATTCCTGATCCCTTTGTACCTAGTGAGTTGAATCTTCATTAATTCGTTTCACTTGCTGTACCTAAAATACATAAGATTTTGCTGCTAAGGTCATGTTGACTGAACTTCTAGGTTGTACTCTTAATAGCGCCTTTGCAAATCCAGGGGATTTGTAATTATTTCTCCCCCCCAAGACAGTATGAACACTTGTGGTGAGCAGTGCATGGTGTCATGAGTCAAAAAGTACTTAATCATTTTTAAAAAAGCCTGTTTCTAAGGACAGTTTAATGAGAACTTGTGTTGGAAGAGTTTGCAGGCAGCTAAGGATCTTCTTCTCTGAATGGTTTCGCTGGTCAGTTGTTTCCAAAAGCAGAGGGCATAGAAGCTTAATGTTGCTTGGGATTTAAAAATGAAAATGTATTTAGAAAGCACAGAGTCCTTAAGGGAAACACGGTAAAAATAGCTGCAAAACCAGGCAAAACTGAAGGGGAAAGGAACATTGATATTCGGTATATTAATTTCTCGCAGTCAGAGATTGACGTTAACAGCTCTGCTGGGAAATTACATTATTATTGTTAAAATGCTGTGGAAATCCAAATAAAGCCTGGGAAGCTACAGGAGAGCTCTGAGACCGCAAGCTTTGCTGACAGAAAATAAATAAACGGTTAATCTAAAACACCTAAATATTGATACAAAGTTGTAAAAGTGAAAAGGCTTCACAAACCAGCACGTGACAGGGCGGTCCCAGGGCGCTAGCCGGTCTCATAAAGTCAGATATTCTCAGTGTCTTTGTGAAGTAGTTGAAGCTCATATGGTGTCCTAGAAAAGCAGGTTGTGAGCCAAGGAATAAAAGAATAACAATAATTAATATTGGAGTTGATGGCTGCGTCGTCCAGGAGCTGGGCTGCAGTAGCAAAGTGAGGAATGGGAGCTGTTTCCACAGTCTAAAACCAGCCTCATTGATGGATGGAGAGTCCCCTGGAAGAGCATCCCTGGGACAGAAGCCCTGAGCAGTGGTGGATCCCCAATATCGGGAATGGCCCTGAGCCCTGCTGGGGCCGGGTTCAGGCTGGAGACCCCCACCCCAGTGCTTCCAGCTTGGAGCTTGGTGGGATTGCTTGGAGATGTGGGTAGTGCCGAGACAGAGCCACTGCACACGTTGCCACTTCATGAAAGCAACTCTTGACGGGTTGGGGTTGGTTTTTGTGTTTTTTTTTTTTCAACTTGGAATAGCACAGTACAAGAGTAATTTGTGGGAAAATAAACATGGATTTCGAGGCTGCGCTTGGAGGTCATTACTTCCCCTGCAGTCATTGCTTGAAACATATATGCAGATCCTACAGACCCATTTTCTGGCACGGGACCAGCTCCCATTTGGTGTTACTGCCGCTGAACTTTCCCTTTATAGCAAAACAGGCAATGATCATTTTCCAGCTGCTTTGTCACCTTCCTGATTTTAAAGAGCCATTTTTAGACATCTCAGGCGAGCTCCTTCTTGCTGTTCAAGTTTGAATTGCCATCTCTAGTGCTGCGTTCGAAGGTGAGGAATTAGCAGACCGCAGAAAGGAAAAGACGGATTATACCTCAAAGTAGACTTCCACAAATGCCCCCAGCCATAGCGCAGCCTGGGTTTTTTTTGGAGCCGATCAAATATAAATACGGTGGGTGCTCAGGAAGAGTAGCCTTTTGCGGTCAGGCCTGGTGTCGTCGTCTTCCCAAGATAACCGTCACTTGCCCCACTAAGCATGCTGGTTTTATTTTGGCACTTGAACACGACTGTAAGGAGCAGAAAGCTTTTTAGATTTGTCACAGATCAGATGCTGAGCATTTTACAGAAACATTTCTGTCTCCAAATAGACTGTCGGTGGCTTAATGTATTTGTGGCCGCCAGCAGCTGTGTTGTGCTGCTGGATGTTGCCCTCTGACACCAATGTTTTTGGGCACAACGCAGCGTGTGGAGCAGAAAGGATGAAGGTGCTTCATTCCATGGCTGCCGACGGCCTGCAGCGTGTTGGGAAATGTCAAACCTGGGCTTTGGAAAATGAAGGTGTTGATTGCGAGGGCTGTGAGGGACCTTGTCAGCCCCCAGGGAGAAGAGGTGACTCTGGAGTAGAGCCCTGCTCTGTGTGCTGTGGACTTGCGTTTGGAAACCTCTTCTGCGCCTCTTGCTTCGCAGCCCATGATGTAGTCACCTCGTGATACTGAAAAGTCTTTAGTTTCTCCATCGAGCTGCTTCTCTCGCTGTTTGTCAAACGCAGGCAACATTAGCCGTATCAGCACTGCCCATTAGGAAGTGACAGGTTTGGTCATCCTCTTCTATAAGGAGACATCCTCTTCCAGATCTCCAGGCCCTTTCCCCACCTATTCTTAGATCCTGATCTCCTGATTTCTCCTAATCTGGTGTGGGAATAAATATGATTTTTTTCTCCCCACAAAAAAGCAGTGAGCTGTATCCATTCTTGAGAGGGAGATGCCCTGACTTGCCAGGACAGAGCCGCAAGCCACCTGCAACGTTGACCATGCTGGATGTGGGGTTGGTCTAGGGACAGCAACCTCGGTGCCTCCAGCCTGCGCCTGCTGTGGTTGTAAGACTGGGTGCCTGTACCAATTTCCCTGAAAACCTTCAGGGGAGTCCATGTCTCTTGGGTGACATACTAGTGGAAGTAACAAAATATTAGGAGTGATATGTGGACCCTCAGGCAACCTTCAGTCATCGGCATGGTGGCAGACAAAGAAGCCTCTTGACTGCTGTAATTTATGATCTGTTGTTTCCTTCATTTCAGAGGTTTTGCTTTTAAGAGTCATAAGGACTCTTAAGAACTGGAATATATTTCTAGTCTGTATCAACAGTACTTCAGAAAGGAGGGAAACAAAAATTAGTGAATCTTTCCATGGCGATGGTTTGGGCAATGAAGGGCTCTTACCTAGAAGCAAATACAAGTATTTTTGCTCATCTTGAGAGCACCACTGTGCAACAAAAAGAAATGGAAATATTTAAGATCTGGAACAGTATTTCTTTCTGCAAAAGCATGGGAAGTGGCTCAGAGTGCTCATCTGGGAATCTCCTGGTTGGTTCAAGAGAAATGAAGATCGTAGTCATTGCTCGATGTGGTGACATGTTGCAGGAAGTCAGGAGACTTTGGTCAATTGTGTCGTTCCCCATCAGGAACTTCGGAGCGGCCATTTATCAAAAACTTAACTCTTCTTACTGTGTGTCTTTCCCCATCTGTCTCAGAAGAATGAGGCATTGGGATTTAATATTTGGGATTAAATATTTTCCACGTGTCAGAACCCTGTTTCACAGCAATAATGCCATTCACAGGCCACATTGCTCACACAGGGGAAATGTAACTATCGAGTATGGCAGTCCATTTTTGGAAAGGATTACTTTTTTTTTTTTCCTTGGACACAGAAGCAAATGATTGTGAAGGCTTTTTCATTCCTGTGGTTTTGCAAGAACGAGAAAGTGCTGTGATGGGTCTCATAGCAGAAAAATGTATATTCTCAGGCTTGAATTCCTATGACTCCTGAAGTCGTTCTCCTTTGCTCCCCATACGGTAACCCCCCCATGTGTGTGCTGGCTCTGGCTTTGCCAAGTTTTGGGTTATAAATATGCTGTTTTGCACATGTCTTGGACAATGTTCCTCAATGGGCTTTGTTCCTCCTCCTGTACATGGTCTCTTAGTACTTTTCTGAGACATAGTGGTCCGATTTCTTCCTTCTGCCTTTGAAGAAATTGGGGGATGTTTCAGAGGTATCTACTGCTGTTCCAGGCGAGGGTTGCAGAAAAGCTGAAATGCTCTGGAGGATGAGCTTTCTTGAAAGGCAAAGGGATTTTATTATCAATATACAATTATTCTTAATTTTTTCATTATGTATTTTTAAAAATCTTTACAGAAAAGACACCTGCTTCAGAAAAGCTGGTGCCTAAATTTATAACACGATCAAGTGATGGAAGGTGATAAAAAAGGAAGTTATTATGTGGCAATCTTCTGTTTAAAAGATGAGGGAGGGACAAGAGCCTGGCAGAAAGTGACTTTTTTTTTTTTTTAATTGAGTTATGACAAATCTCTCAATTTTTCTGCGTGCTCAATGTTTTGAAAAATTACCACATGCAGAACGGGAATGAGGATACAGCCTTAAAACCCACAAACTCAGAGAGGGAAACTCTTCTGCGATAGTATAGAGAGGGGGGGGAGAAGGGGGGGGAACCCAAACCCAAACCCCAACACACCACAGCAGGAATTCAGGCGTAGACGTTCAGAGCATCTAAATTTGAATGCTGGATTTTTGTAGCCCCAAGAGGTCTGGTTTAAATTTTTATTTTTTTTTTTTAATCCTCTCACTATTAAAAAGTGCTCCTTGCAGCCTGTATAATGGCAAAAAATGTATGGGGTTGCAGTGGGAGGGCGAAGGAGGGGGAAACGAGCTGGCCATACGTCACGGCTGCCTGCAGAGTGAAAGGGAGCATGTCCGAGAGCATGTGCCGCCCTGCAAATGCCTACAGAGGGGAGAGTTAATATTATTTATATAATAACGTGCCAAAACCCACGCAGAGCCTGGGGGATCCAACTGGCTAAAACTAGAATGAAATCCCCGCCATCTTTGGAGTTGCTGGAGACTTTTTTTTTTCCTTTCTTCCCTCCCTCCAAGCCTCTGATGCTGTTGAGGACTTTCAATGAGAGCTTGGCAATTAAAAGCATGTATGTGGTGACGCTGATGTAGCCAAATAAATATTTCCAGCTTCCTGTCTTTCCTTAAATAAAGGAAAATGACATCTTGCTTGTGACGTTCTCACAACGATTTTAATTTGAATTTATACAAGAGGGAATTAAGCCGATGGGACCATACACAAAGCGATACGTCATAAACAACAGTGAGAAAACATGCCCAAAAGACAGAGAAGAATACAAGGAAATATTTCCGGCTTATCACTGCAAGAAAAATATTGTATGTGGGACATCACTGTATTTCTGCGAGCCAATGAGATTTCATGAGCCAAAATCCTAGATATCGGTGATCAGAATAGTTTTCTCCACCTCAGTGTCTGTAACATAATTTTCTTGCTGGAAGTTTCGATGGGTTGTAATTAATAGTGGGGTGTGTATGTGTGTAAATTCAGCCCAGCTCTATGAAAATGCTTGAGCAGCCTCACCGGATGCTTTCTGTGATCCCAAGGAGCGACATGATTCTTGCACGGTCTAGTAGCCGCAGGGCTTACGGCTGTAAAGCCGCGCAGCGTATATGTCCTCCCGCACCGCTCTCGCCCAAAGCCAACTCAAAAGTGCTTTTTGAAGGTGTCAGGCAGCAAGAAAGGCTGCGAGAAGCTCAGCAAGGAGCTGAGCACGCAGGCTGCTCCGTAGCATCAGCTGCTAGGGGATTGAGGAGGCTGTTTTTTGGGGTTTTTTTTAATATAAATCACTCTTTTGCATTTTCCACCGTGCAAAAATAAAACTGTGTTTGGATGCTTTCTACTTCCCATCTGGGGGCCGTACCCAAATGGGCCTTATAGCTGCTAGTAAATTAGACACTGAGGAGGTGACACAGTTTATTAAATTACCCAGTGAAGCAGGGACTAAAATGACGTTCACTGAAGACGGAAACAGCACAAAATTAATCCTTCCTCTTAGCAGTCTTAAAATGCACAGGTTATCTTGAGCATGATAAGAAAAATGATTACAAAGAAAAACCTGGAAGCAGGCAAGGACTCCATCCTGGGCTCCATCCGAATTCAATTAGCACTTGATCTGGTACCACCCTGCTTTTGGCATCACACCTATTACCCAAGGGGTGATTTCCCCAATGAAGCCAGGATGTGAAGGGAGAATAGGGTCGCGTGAACAAGCCAGGGCTGGGAGATGCTGTGGTGATGTGATGGGTGGCCGGGGAGGGCCACCAGCATCATGCCTGGGATTTTGGGGCACCGTGTCCAATAGGCCCCGTGGGACCACACCTCTTGCACTGTGCCCATGTGTCTGAAGAGAGACAGACTCTCTAGAGAGACAGACCCTCTAGAGAGACATAGATGAAATATCTGCTGCCCTTTAAAACAAAAATACCTTTGATGGATTCTTTAACCACAGCCTGTTGTTAAGGGGGGGGTGGGGAGGGAAGTGTGTTTAGACTTTTGTAGCTATTTAAATAGTTAAATATTTATTTAGGGCCTCGAAGATGGTTAGGGTGGCTGGAGCATCTTTCTTATGAGGAAAGGCTGAGGGAGTTGGGTCTTTTTAGTCTGGAGAAGAGCAGGCTGAGGGGGGGATCTCATAAATGCTTACAAATACTGAAAGGGAGGGTGCCAGGAGGAGGGGGCCAGGCTTTTTTCAGTGGTACCCAGTGATAGGACAAGGGGCAATGGGTATAAAATTGAATATAGGAAGTTCCTTCTTAACATGAGGATGAACTTTCCTTTGAGTGTGGCAGAGCACTGGAACAGGCTGCCCAGAGAGGTGGGGGAGTCTCCGGCTCTGGAGACATTCACAACTCACCTGGATGCCATCCTGTGAGACCTGCTGTAGGTGGACCTGCTCTGGCAGGGGGGTTGGACCAGATGATCTCTAGAGGTCCCTTCCAACCCTTAACATTCCGTGAAATAGCTCATCAATACTGATTTTTAATTTTTTAAATATATTTTTTCTAATGGGGGGGAGGGATTACTGACCTCATATGTCTCCTCCAAAACACGCAGCGCTGTGACCTCAAGTCCACCGTATCGCTGCAGAGGCTCTTCCTTTGCAAAAGCGAGCTTAAAAAGAGAAGTGGTGGGGGCTGTACAGGCAGCATAAAAGCCAGGGTATTGATTTTATAAAAATCCAGCATCACCTTTGATACTCTGTTAAAGTTACACTAAGGGATAGCTGGCGCGGCTTCCAGCGGGATAATTACAGCCCCAGTCTGAGTAATGTCTGCGTGCTTTGGGCTTGCAAAGTGATCTGCCTTTATTAGAAGGAGCTTGAATGAGAAATGAAGGCGCTGATCCTTCCTGGGTTCGATAGCTGGCATACTTTACATACCTACCTTCTGTAAACGGTTCTCGATAGTGCTTCATAACAGAGAAGCCGCTGGGAGCCACGGAAATAAGCTCTGGCAGCGCTGGCCAAAGCCAGCAGGGTTACTTCCAGCAGCATATTGCATTTTGCCTCCTTTGTACATGAAAAGCTGTCGCTGTGGATGCTCACCCACTGTTGGGAGTTAGTCATGGGAATGGAGTGGCTCACTCCTGCGGGATGCTCTGGGACTGGCATATCTAGCAAAACATTGCCCTTTCTTACAGGTGGTATCATGCTCTTTCCTTGGATATACCATAATCCATGGGGGTATCACCAGTCAGACTCAAAAGCTGCATTTGCAGAAGGTGCTAATAAAAGGCACCAATAATTAGGTGGTTGTAAAACTCTTTGCTAGCTCTTGTAGGAGCTACCTGGGCTACAACCAGGTTTTGTCCCCATCCTTACCACTGGCAATAGCTTCCCCCATCTTAATAATAACAACTATCTCCATCTTAAAAGCAAAATATTAATGCCGGGAGCTATCTAGGATAAATGGGTCTATCCAGGACAAATGGGACTGGCTGTGGTGTTATTTTCTGCAGCTGCCTGGTGAATTTGCAGGAAAAGTGGGGCAGGTGTGTAACCTTCCCCCCCTCACCACGCCAGGAAGAAGCTAAATCCTCTCGTTACTGCAAAGTCAGCAGCTGTGTTGCTCCAAACCCATCTGTCCTGAAGAGTTTCCAGGTAGGAGCTGCCTCGCTCCCTGACCAGTTTTTCGTATATATGGGATGTCTGGTGGACTTAAGAGTGTCGAAGCCAATTAAAATGTCTGGCCCCACTCAGCACCTTAATCCTTCTTGCTGTTGCTTCATTGCAGGCTGTGTTTTATCTCTGCGTTTTTTGAAAGATGCTGGTCTTCTGACAAAACCACGGTTGCTTTAGGCTAAATCCAGACGTGTTCCTGGAAAAGATGATGGATGCTGAGGGTGACTTTGGCTTGATTATAGGGACGGAGGGGAGGCTGGAATTTCACAGGCTGCGCAAACTGCTTGCTCTGCGGGCAACTCTTATTTGGGCTTCCCCAGAAGCTGACCTTGAAGCCGCAGCAGTTGCTGATTGTAAAATTGGTAACGCTCCTTGGTGACTTGCCATGGCTGTCAGTAAGCTCGTGAATTCAACTCAATGTCTGTTCTTAGTGGCACGCACATATTATATATATATAAAAATACATATATATAGCCCTTAATCTAGATCCAAAGTAGATGACTGAATGTATTTTCCCTTCTGTGACTCCCAGGCAACCAAAGCCAGATGGGATATTAATAAAGATCACTCATGGGACTGCTCATATACTTAAAACCGAGGTTGCATGGACGAGAAGGCAGGTTGGGACCTGCTTCTGCTGTCATCTGCTCCAGAGATTTTATTTCTTTTAAGTA